>JAJMJS010000047.1:0-104170 GCA_030563665.1 Scheffersomyces broadrunensis | reverse complement strand
ATATACCAAAGCAATATAAATATTAATTAATAAAACAACTGGTTCAATAATTGAAATTTCAATTGGTCTCCATAAAGTTTCAATAGCTAATTCACTAATGGTTAATTTACTATTTTCAATTTCTCCTTCACTAGTAATATTTTGATTACCAGTTAATGCTCTTAATCTTTGAGCTTTTCTTCTAAGTAATGTTTTACCAAAAGTTTCTGGTAACATCCAACCTAAAACCAAGAATGTAGAACCACTACTAATAGCCAAGAACCAAAATGTCCATCTCCAACCACCTTTAACTGTTAAGATTGAACCGAATAACGGTCCTAATGAAGGTCCGCACACAGCTCCTAGAGCCCAAGCAGCAATTCCTACTGGACCATAAGGCATTGATAAAACATCACAAACTGATGCACCACCAGTTGCTAAACATGGAGAAGCGAACACTCCTCCTAAAAATCTTAAAATGCATAATGAAGCGATATCTTTTGATAAAGCAGTTGGAATTTGTAAAATGAAAAATATAAATAATGTAACAATATAAATTGAAGTTCTACCAAATATAGCATTTTCACTCATGGGTGAGAGAACCATTGGACCAATACCGTAACCAACTACAAAAAGAGTTAATGGTAAAGCAGCCGTGGTTTCACCAACATTAAACTCTTCCATGATTTGATTGATACCAGGAGTATAAATAGCTGAACCCATATAAACCACAGTAGTTAAAAATACAATCTCAAAAATAAAGAAAACCTTTTGATATAAGGGCCAATTATAAGGATTTTCTGGATCATCTTCACCATCCCAAGTGACAATTACTTTAGGATCTTTTTCAACCACCGAATTTGCACTTGAATTAGTACCAGTACCAGAAGCAGAAGGAACATCCACTTCGATACTAACGTCAGGTTTCTCAAAATCCTTTTGTCTTAAGTCAGAAACTAAATATTGTTCAGGAATTACATAACCAGATGATTCTTCCTTATGTGAAAAGAGCTTATGTTGGGAAAGGTGATAAACCATTCTCCCCATAAAACTATCTCTTAAGAATCTATAATGCATTTTTTAGGAGGTTAGCTTGAATAAAATATTTATTTAAGTTTTATGAGAAATATTGAGTAAAGTTGATAATTGTAAACCAAACTTGAAAGAAATATTATGCCAACATGATACTACACTTCCAAAGAAAGGACAAATCAACAGATATTTATATTGAAGAATAATGATAGATATGATAGTATTTAACAGTTAATAATAAGGTGCGAAATTATCCTAGTGGCGACGGAAATACTCTCAATGGGGCAAATCTCCATTTTATTAAAGTTGTAATGCACAATTATCATGAGTTATGATTACCCCTCCAAATTAGTAATTATGCTACTGCAATGACTGTTTTAACTACAGCAATGATAATACATAATAAATAATAAATAATAAATAATATTATGCATATATGCACTGTTGGTCGCAAGGCATTTTTAAAATTGGATAATTCGGTCTATCTAAAAGTTCGTAACTTTTTTTAGGGTCAATTTTCCATATTACTCATCCAATTGATTTTCTTAAAGTTAGAAATACCATTGTTCGAAAATGTTCGTGATATTATTTAACAGTAGTGACAATATTTGAAGTCAAATTTCTGTTTTTGTGTTTACAGTATAAGTTGTATATAAAAGCCGTAATTGGAATATATTTTCTAATAACATATATATTAAACACAGGTCAAAAATCACCGTATTTAAAAAATGTAACCACTCCATTGTATTCCCCCTCATATGGGAATAAAGGAAAGCTAATTTAGTATTGCTTTCTTATCAGAACAACAAAAAAAGATTTGTAGTTATCAGATGGATGCTAATCAATTTATGCATTTAAAAATAATATTAAAGCTGACAAATTCTACGTAAATAGGGACAGCCTCCTGAAAGGGAATGTTTCGGGATTCATGCCGTAAATGTTCTCTAGGTTGATAAAGGTAAACGCCGAATGTACCATAGTTTTAGGGTTGACAAATCAAAAGTGTCACCGAATCAGTCATGATATTATTTTTTAGCGTGATTGTCACCACTCTCATCTTTACTACGCTACCACATAATTAATACTACAGTCATTTTTTTTTTCAATTTCCTATCATAACGTAATCTTTTAATAAATAAATATGAATATAAACATTATACTATATATATAAAAAAACAGCTGAATAAAGTAAAGAAGAGTGACTTTATTATATCATCCAAAACAAAGTAAAAGTTATCCAGAACTTTTGCTTATAATTTTTCACCTGGAATGGCTCTACCAATCGTTGTAACTTCATCATAAATTAAAGTAGTAACGAAATCACTATACTTCTCAGCAGCTGCTTCAGGAGCAAAATAGGCCAATGCTTGTTTAAATTTGTTACCTGGTTTGGCACCTTTAACTAATTTATTATATTCTTCACCTAATAATTGTTTAACATAATCTTTAGTAATAGTTACACCAGTATCAGTCTTAGCACCATGAGTAACCCATTGCCAAATTTGAGTTCTTGAAACTTCAGCAGTGGCAGCATCTTCCATCAAATAATTAATTGGAACACATCCAATGTTTCTTAACCAAGCTTCAATATAAGATAAACCAATAATTATATTGGTTCTAATACCTTGTTCAGTAATCTTAGCATTTGGAACATAAGGACTTAATAAATCACGAGCAGTAACTGGCTTATAAGGAACCTTTGGCGCAACATTAATTTGATTTGGACCTTTCATATGCTCATTAAAAACTTTTAATACAACTGGTACTAAAGCAGGATGAGCAACCCAACAAGAATCACAACCAGCGTTAACTTCTCTTAACTTATCTTTAGCAACATTTTCTAAAGCAAGTCTATTTCTTTCTGGATCTTCTTTAATTGGAATTTGAGCAGCCATACCACCTAAAGCATGAACTTGTCTTTTATGAGTAGTATGAACCAATAACTTAACATATGAAGCCATAAATGGAGTTGACATAGTAATTTGAGCTCTTTCTGGTAAAATAAATTCAGAATGATTTCTTAAAGATTTAATATAGGAGAAAATATAATCCCATCTACCACAGTTTAAACCAGCAATGTGAGTTCTTAATTGATAAATAATTTCATCCATTTGGAAGGCAGCTGGTAAAGTTTCAATTAAAACTGATCCTCTAATAGTACCTCTTGGTAATCTAATATAATCTTGAGAATAATTAAAAATATCATTCCATAATTTAGCTTCTAAATGATGTTCCATTTTTGGTAAATAAAAGTAAGGACCAAATCCTTGTTTAATTGATTCAAAAGCATTATTATAAAAGTAGATAGCAAAATCAAAAATACCTCCACTAACTGGTTCACCATCAACAGTTATATGTTTTTCATCTAAATGCCAACCTCTTGGTCTAACAATAAGAGTTGGTATATGTCTTCCAGGATCTAAATTTAATTTATATTTTTTACCATTAGTTTCAAATTCAAGATTTCTTCTAACACCATCATATAAATTAACTTGACCTTCGACTAAATTTTTCCAAGTTGGAGTTAAAGAATCCTCAAAATCAGCCATATAAGTGGCAACACCAGAATTTAAAGCATTAATAACCATTTTTCTATCAGTTGGACCTGTGATTTCAACTCTTCTATCTTGTAAACCTTTAGCTAAAGGTGGTCCAGTCCAAGTTGGATCATCTCTAATATAAGCAGTTTCAGGTAAGAAATCTGGTAAAACCCCTGAATCTCTTAATCTTTGTTGCTCCTTTCTATTAGCTAACAATTGCTTTCTAGTACCATTGAATGAACGGTGTAAAGTAGCAACTAAGGCTAAAGCTTCACTATTAAAAATATGTTTAGCATCTTGAGGGATTGGACCTAAAATTTTGACTCCTTTAAGTTTATCAATAGTTTGTGGGAATGGACTTGACATGGTTTGTTTTTTAATCTTCACGTATTTACAAATGAATTAAAGTCTATAATAAATTGAAAAATAATTTAAAAAAAGATTCAAAAATAAAATTTCAATATATATAATAACGTATGCAATTTATAATTTTTTTTAAAAAAGGGGATGATAAAAACTATTTATATAACCCCAATTAAAAACTATTTATTTCATATCGAATGTTACCCCAGATTTATAAATTGATTTTGTCTCAGAGAAGTTAAACCATTCGTTCCAGCGGATCTTTGGTTAACTTAACATTTAACATTTTTTTCTTTTAAGCGGATCAGAGTCAAAAAGATCTGAACATGTGACTGTTGTAACCGCTTCGGTTCCGTCTGTCTCAACCAATAGGATAATAAAGATAACCACTTTTTTTGAATAGTCGTCAAGCCCGGGTCGACGGAGGTTGTCGAAAGAGCCAAGCCGCAATATTTAGAAACAGGGCCGAGGCAAAAGTTTACTAGGGTTCCCCCATGTGAAACTCCGAATCGATAGAAGTCAGGAGTCAAACTTGATTGATTCTTAAGAAAAAGAAGCGGTCCGTTAGGTATATAATAGAAATGTTATTGATAAGAATTGTCTGATAAAAGACAACACAAGAGAGAGATAATTGATTCTATGAGATTAATGTCTAAGCTTTGGAAAACTATATGGAGGAGACAGAGCAATGATTAAATATTTTCCCCGGACTAAATCTTTTATGACCTCCTCTAGGTAAATAAATGTTTCTATAATTATTTTTAAGGGCATTGTTCGGAACATGACTCAAGAATCATTATTTGAACTCCGAGCAAATATAAACGAAAATTTTACTGATTTTTATATTTGAAATTTTCATTTTATATATTATCTTTTTATTTTAGTCCTTTCATGTAAAACTTTTATAATTGACAATTGACATATGCATCAATGTACAATGATTTATAATACATACACAAAAAAAACAACAAAAGAATAACAAAAACATAAGAAGATATAACTATATAGAAAAGAATAATTTTATGATGCGGTAAACTTTAGCAATTTTATGGTTTAGCCCATTCAGTACCCTCTAAAAGAGGTCCTGATAAACCCTTTTGTTTTGGAATATATTCAACTCTTCTATAAGAATTAATATTCTTTCTTAAAACAAATTGATAACATGTAGCAGTACCATTTCTTGAAGCAACAACTGACGAAGATAAAAAGTATTCCCAAATTCTAAACCATTTAATACCATACTTATTAACAGCTTTATCTCTGTTACCTAACCAATTTCTGTACCATCTCCAAAGAGTAGCAGAATAATGAACACCAATATTGTCAACACTAACAATTTCAAATCCAACGGTTTCTAAACATGAAGCAACAAAACTTAAAGGAGTTGAAGCATCAGCACCTGGGAAAATATATTTATTCATAAATAAGCCCCAAATTAAATCTTCATATTGCCAATTTTTTCTTAAACCAGCATATTGTAAAAAGAATAAACCATCATCTTCTAAAGAATCATGTACTTGTTGTAAAAAGGCAGTAAATCTTCTAATACCAACATGTTCAGCCATTTCTAAACAAGTAATTTTATCATATTTACCATTTTCTTTAAGGGATTTAGGGGCATCACGATAATCAACACATACAATTCTTGATTGATCAGATTCAACCCCATACTTATTTAATAATGAATTACCCCATTTGGTTTGATTTCTACCTAATGTAATACCAGTAACATTTGCACCATATTGGGATGAAGCATAAGTAGCCCAAGTACCCCAACCACAACCTAAATCAAGAACATGTTCACCTTTTTTAACGTCAATTTTATCAGCAACAATTTTTAATTTATTATCTTGTAATTGTTCTAAGGATTCTTCTTTATTAATATCATTAATAACCCCTGAAGTATAAATCATTCTTGGACCTAAAAACCAAGTGTAAAAATCATCACCTCTATCGTAATGTTCTCTGACTTGTTCTTCATCTTGAGATTTTGAATGTAAAATAACTTCTGGAATCATACCCAATAAAAAGAACCTAAATAATGAAAGCGTAAATCTAAAATTAGCCCAATCATGTTTGAATTCTAAAGCATCTAAACAATCACCTTTGAAGCTAACTTTACCTTCGAAATATAATTCTTGAAAAGTTTCAATTGGAATTTTTGTTCCTTTACCATTATTTGACGTTTCATATTTTGCTTTTAATTCTTCAGTATGATACTCTAAATAATAAGAAATTGGTTTATTTGGGTATTTAACCTTTTCATTAATTCTTGGAGAAAAAGTTGATAATAAAGTCCAATAACTTACTAAAATTGGGATACCTAATAATATAGTAAAAAATAACCAAGTTTTAAATCCAAATCCTAATTTTTTAGTAATAAAATAAGGAATTCCAACAATAAGGGAAATCAAAGCAAGATTACTAAAATGCTTTGAACCTGGACCATCAGCTGGTAATGGAGGATTATGAATGGATGGTGATGAACTAGTTAATACTCCAGATTCATCAGAAGCTGGTGGAGGTGGAGCTGCTGGTGGAGTTTGAATGAATTCAACGTTGTCCAACATTGTTAAATATTAAATGATCTAACTTAAACGATTGACGATTGATAACAATAAATATTGAGATCAATTGATTGTTCAATTGGTTGATTGGGTTAGAAAAGAAAGTTAATTAACTGGCAAATTTTAATTTCACTCTAAAAATTGTTCTCACGGTTTTATTTTGAAAGAAAATTTGCTTTGAAGTGAGAGGTCTCTCCTCGACAATTTTTTTTATTTTTTATACGACACGTCGAATAAAAAAAATTTGATTACTACACAAACAAGATTAAACCAATTAATAAGTATAATTGTCTTTGTACAATGTACAATAAGAATCTTGGAATTTAAATCTATTGTAGGTTTTGGTAGATTTTAGGATACAATTGCTTAATATTTGTAACTATTTCTTTAATTGTAAGAATTGCGAGTGAGAGATAGTACAAGAACAAGTCTAAGATAATAACAAGTGGTTGTAAAGTCAAGAACCGAATGAAAAAGATCTATTCCAGTTTAAACAGATGATAATCATGCAAAGGATTTATAATATAAAATTAATTATAAAAATTAATTATATGATTCTAATTAAAAATTATGTGTGTATGAGCTCTGTGAATAATTCTCACTAAAAATTTCCCCTATCAAAAAAATAATTTAGCGGCTGCGACTTAATTTTTTTTGCCGTGTGGCATGCACTTACATAGTTGTATTCACCAACTATGATAAAATTTTTTAATGACAGTTTAGATATGCCATAGTTCAATATATAAGTATACATTTACTCCCTATGTTAGTTATTTCAATAATGATATTACTTAAAAATGTATAATAATTAGAATTAAAACAAAAAAAAAGGTCAAACTCCCATTAGAAAATTAAAAATTACATACGCGTGTTAAACAAAACAAACTTTCAACACAAAGTTAATAATCTACATCCAAGGACCATGGAGAAAAAAAAATAATCAATTAAAATAAACATCAAAATTACTGGAAATTATTGCAAAAAAATTATTACTTGAATTCATCGATTGAGACTTAATTTCTTTCGTCATTACTTATATTATATACTTATTCTTCAACTGTGTGTAATTAGACATTGATCTAATGCATTGATTGGTCAAATTTTCCTTTTCAAATTCAAATTCACTGCTTATCAAACGAATTTCACATAATTTAAAAAGTATGTCAAAAAACGAAATTATTTTACTAGATTCCGAACAGGAACTAGAAGACGAAGAGGCTGAATATAGTGAACCACCAAACAAAAAGCATAAAAGATTATTTGTCAATCCATTTAATGATACATCCTCATCCTCATCGTCTCTTCCAAGTGAATCGGAAACATATAGTCAGCACGTTTCTGCTTATGTCCGCAAGGAACAATATAGATATAAACACCTAGGACAACAAGATGAAGATGAAGAAGAAGAAGAAGAAGAAGAAGAAGAAGGTGAAGATAAGCATAACGAAGTTAACGAAGAAGAGGTAGAAGTGCTATCCATACCTTCATCATTAGCACCTTCATCATTAGCACCTCCATCAAATGGTAACACTGAAGCGATCGAAGTTAGTTCTCGAACTTATACCAATTCAAGTTATGCAGAACCACAACAGGAAGGTGATTTGTCATCGGATAGTGGAAGTGAAGAAGAAGAAGAGTCAGAAGAATCAGAAGATAGTGAATCAGAAGATGAATTGGATGAGGTTTCTGTGGAACAGTTGGGTAGTATTTCTCCTGAAGCAGTCATAGAAACGAGAGCATATTTGAAGCAATTCGGTACCCTCAAGTTTCTAGAGAAGTATCTCCCAACAGCAGCATCAAGTCAAGATATCATCAAATTAATCCTTCAATTAGGATTTTTCCCTCGTGATTTACCAATTCAAGATAATAACAGAAGCTTAATGGATTTAATTAGAGTTTTGAATCGTGCTATGATAAAAGTAAAAGCAACAAGAAGCAGATCCAATGATATTAAAACAATCGATGACGCTACTAATCTTATTGAAAATGCAGAAAGAATTCTAGTTATAACGGGTGCAGGTATTTCTACAAGTTTAGGTATTCCAGATTTCAGATCTTCTCAAGGATTCTATTCCCAATTAAAACATCTAGGATTAAGTGATCCACAAGAAGTTTTCGACCTTGAGTTATTCTTGGCAGATCCTTCATTATTTTATTCAATTGCGTATATGATATTACCCCCTGAAAATCTTTACAGTCCATTGCATGCATTTTTAAAAGTTTTACAATCAAAAAATAAATTATTGAGAAATTATACTCAGAACATTGATAATTTAGAAAGTTATGCAGGTATATCACCCTCAAAATTAATTCAATGTCATGGTTCATTTGCAACTGCAACATGTATAACATGTAAATTTAAAGTCAATGGTGAAGAAATATTCCCACAAATTAGAAGAAAGGAAATCCCATATTGCCCAAAGTGTTCAAAAAATAGAGAACGATTATTAAAAAATGATGAAGATACTTATGTTTCTGAGAGCTTCGGAGTTTTTAAGCCAGATATAACATTTTTTGGTGAACCTTTACCAAAGACTTTTCATGATACAATAAATCAAGATTTATCACAATGCGATTTATTAATAAGTATAGGTACGTCGTTAAAAGTTGCTCCTGTGGCAGATATAGTCGATAAAGTTCCAAGTAATGTTCCACAGATATTAATCAATAAAGATCCAATAAATCATTGTAATTTCGATGTCAGTCTATTAGGATATTGTGACGATGTGGCCAGTTTCTTGGCTAATAAATTAGGCGAATCTTGGGCTATACCACATGAAAAATATGATTTAATCAGAGGTACTCCGCATGGATCTAATTTGGAGGTTAGAATAGTCGATGAGGATTATAGAGAATATGAAATTGTAAATAAAGAAACAAGGCAAAAACAGCTTGAAGAAGAGGTTATTAATGTTGAGACGGATGGTGACGACGATGATGATGACGATGATGATGATGATGATGATGATGATGATAATAATAGTAATAATGCCGAGCCTCGCCCAGAGGAGGAAGATGAAGAAGAGAATCATTTCGTAGAAGAGTTTGCGGATGTTGTAGAGCTAGATGAACACCATGACAGGCCGGTTACAAATTGAAGCTTACTATGTACCATTAGTTAATTATTCTTTTCTTTTAATATAAGTTATAGACTAGTAATTAAAATTAGAGCGCATACCAAAAAAAAGAAAAAAATTGCATCCTTTAAAAAAGTTTTTCAAAAATCTTTAATATCAATTATTATCAAAACACACATACACGTAGGATGAAACGATTACCAAGCCTATATAGAAGTTGTCAAATTTCTAAAAGGTTGGGTTATTCATACCTTCGATTGCATAATACCCCTCGTTTTGAAACCATTTCATCTCTTCATCACACGAGATTATATTCAACTGATAAAGATAAAGATGATATATTGAAAAATATTGATGAAAGTCGGACCGAGCAAGAGGTTAATGAAGAGTCAGAAATTATCGAGAAAGAGCTTAATGAAGAGTCCGAAATTGATGACAAGGATGATGAGTTAGATATGACTAAGATAACTCTGTTATTAGATGAACATTTTAAGTCCTTTCATAGAGAAACAGAGAATGTACAAAAGCAACCAAACGAGTTAAAAGAGTCAATAGAGGTAAAAGAGCCAAAGCCAAAAGAGACCAAGGAGCCAGTACAACTACAACGAGAAACATCCAATAGCGGTGAATTTGATATACTAGATAAATTCATTCAGGAAGAATACGGTGACGAATTAAACGGCACAGATGTGGGGCCAACTGGATTTGAAGAATTATTGAAAAAATTAAAGTTTGATGATACAATGGAATCTTCAGAATCCAATTTAACCAAATTAAGAAAACCAAGAGAATCAAATCAGAAAAATGAAGAAATGGCTGGTCAGAAAGATGATCATGATCTTTTTGGTCATGGATTTATAGATATGGGAAAGAAAAGAGATGTTATCACCAATAAAAATGCTGAAGAACAGAAAACATTAGCCAATTTATTCAGTGCTTTTGAAAATGAAGCAGAGGAAGGTGAAGCTGCAGCAGAAGATAGGAAAGCGTCATGGACTCATAGAAATACTATGAAAGAAACCAAGGAACAAATTGATCGTGCTCTAAATAGTACACGTATTGGACTTTCTGCGAGATATATGAATGAATTAGATAAAAGTATGAAACAAGCTTTACAACCAACACTTAATTATATAAATGGATTAACTTCAGTTTCGGCTGTAGTAGATTATCATAATACCATTATGCAAGAATGGTATAAGAATGAAATTAAGGTGAAAACTGATGAATCATTATTTGAAACGGTTTATCTTCATAAATTATTAAAAGAATCAACTTTAGATGAAAAACATCAAAAATTTATCGATGAAGTTAAACTTAAAAATGAAGAAAACCCTAAAACTCCAGTATTAAATGCATTAACCATTTCTGTCATATTTAATCATATATTAAGAACATTGTCATTTAAATTTCATGATGGATTAACTGCATTATCACTATATAATCTTTTAAAAAAAGATTTGGAATTATATACCATAACTTGTAATCAAGAAACTTATAATGAAATATTGAAAATTCTTTGGATCTTTAGAGGTAAGACTGATTTATATGCATTTGAAATGGCGTATTTAGAAATGATTAATTGTGGTTTTGATGGAGATGTTAAGACTTTTAATATTGTTAAACTAGTATTAATAGATTATCTACAATTAAGATTTGGGAAAGTTGATGGTATAAATGGTAAAACTCATACTGCAATCTGGTCAAAGGAAGAAAACGACAGAAGCAATACATTAGAAAAGAACTTAAAGGGTTTATATAAACGTCTTTCATTAGATTCATCAATTGTAAATAGAGTATTATAAGTGTAATTTAATTTAAGTATGTACCTGTATATAATATAAGCCTATTTTTTGTAAGGGGAAGCTTTTTTTTAAAAAAGAGACCAAACAAAAACTTAAAATTTGTAATTTTAAAATTAGATAAACAACTTTTCTTATTCGAGAGGTTTAACGAAAAGGTAATCAATTCATTAAATATAGCAGCAATGTCTAATTTTGGAGCTTTCAACGATCCTGATACATTTTTTGATTCGTTAACTTATACTAATACTAATAATACTAACAATAATTTGGAAACAAATTCATCAATGCCAAGAGGGTCTTATAATACAGAGGTACCAAAAGGAATACCGATAATAAAGCGCGAAGATGTTGAAGATTTAATAACTCGATCTACTGATGTAAGGAAGCAACTTTCGCAATCGTTTCAAGGTAATGGAGTAGGTAGTGCAGGTTTATTACATGTTAGTGGAGGTATTAATAAACCACAATCTAGAAAAAACTCTGTAATACCCAATGTGAAATCAAATAATGCAAGTGATGTCGAAGAAGATGAGAAGGATAACAACGAGAAAAAGGCTGATATGGTAACTATTAAAATTCAAGAATTACTTACTTTAATACCACCTGAATTGTTTCAGGATACGGTGAAGAATAAAAATGCTAAATCAGCTATTAAATCTGAAAACGATGATGATAATGATAATCTTGATAATTTAGAAGATGATGAAAATGGAACTAAAACTTCCGGAACAAGAGATGGTAAACCAAACAAGGGCCAAATATTAACCAAATCACTTGAATATATTGATTATTTACAGAAAATAATTGATGATAATAATGTTAAAGAAGTTGCCTTAAAGAGTCGATTAGCTCAATTGGAAAATAATAGCGGAAGATTAGTCCTGGAACTTGTTACTCGTCCAACAAGTGGAGAACGTGCATTAGGAGAAATTGGTATAGGAGAAAATCATGAATTGGTCCATGAGTATTACAAACAAGTTCTAATATCCAGTGTAAATTCCAGTAAATCATCTCAAAGACGAGGAAGTTCATAAAGGTTCCATATGCGTTTTTTTATCAACTTTTTATTGAATGAATTATATAAATATATAAATAATGTATCTATGACTTTTTTTTAAAAAATATTGAATTTTTATTCTAAATGCTTAATGGTAACGTTTCTACCCATTCTTTCTTTTTCGTCAGCTTGTTCTTTCAACATATAGGCAGGTTTAAATTGATTATCTGTTCCAGATATTTTTAAATATGGGTTTGGGACTGTATTATGTATCCCACCCAAACTTGAATATCCTAAATCATACATTGAACAATAATCAAGGTCGCAGCCGACTAAGAAATCCCAAATATCAACATAATTCCAATGTAAAATTGGATGGATTCTTAAAAATTTGGGCCAATCATGATCAGTTGGATCTTCATATTTTAATTTATCACCATATGGATCATTATATCTTATACCCACTACTATACATTTAACTTTTGTGTTTATTTCATGAAGATATTGATCAAACCCTTCTTTTAAACTTGATTTTATTATAATTGGATTTAAATGATAAAACGTTGTTGATGTACTTATAAACTTTGATAATTCAGGAAAGGGAGTTTCGGAATTAATGTAAATTGAATCTAATTTATAATCAGGAGGTATATAAAGATGAGAATTTGAACTTTTAGAATACTTCTTATGAATAGTAGCTAATATTAGTATGAGCATTACTAAACAATCTTTCCCACCATTGTAAGAAATGGCAATTTCTTCAAGTCTAGAAGGGAGTTAGTAAAATTTGAACTTAAAAAAACAAAGATATTTCAGTAATACTTACCCATGATTATCTATTGCCGAAGATAATTTCTCTATACTTAATAAAATCTTTTCCTTAACTGATTGTCTTAATTGTTTATTATAGACATAACCTAATCTCCTTTGTGATATTAACCCTCCCGGTAAAGTATCATCTAAAAATCCTTGCACAAGATTATACGCTTCTTCACATCGTACTAAAAATGCATGTTGCTCATTCCCATTATTTGGTTGAGTCATGTTGTGAGCTTTTATCAACTTCTAGTTATGTCAAATATGAATTTTTCACATTCTTTAAATGTCAGCCAGACGAAAGATCACTCATAATTTTTTATTAATTACGGGGGAACCAATATACAGGAAAATTTTATAATATGACATATATTTACACCACAGCTACTATTATTACATTATAAACAATTATTTATATAAGAATTGAAGGAAAAATTCTTTTGAATCGTTATCCCAAAACCACCAATAGGTATCAGACATCTCTGACGATTCCAAAGGTTTATCTATTTCTTTATCATTTGGTATTGCCAAACAAATGTTTTCATATGGTTCCCCTGAAATAACTAAATACTGATACTTATTACCATCATCAATCTTTTCATCTGATTCACGATCTAGATATGATATTATAACATTTTGATTCTTTGAGGATAATTCATAATATGACATTAATCTAAATAATGGTTGTACACTCAATTTAATCTTTGGATATTTTATATGCAATAATAAGCCGACTTGTAAACTATCAGGATGTCGTATTTTGCTAAGATTAAATTCAGGTTTACCAATCTTTTTCCAGTATTTCTTTTCAGTATTATTGATCGATATTAATTCTGAAATTTTCAGTGAAAGTTGTTTATTATTATTATTATATTTTTCATCGATTAATTTTCTAGTATTAAGATTCAATCCATGCTTTCTACCACCTAAATGAGATATGTATGATGATTCACTAACATGAGTTGTTAAACATAATTTACATTCTAATAATCCAAGGTGATTTCTAAATACATAAGGATCATGTTCTAAATCAAGTACTTGAGTACTTAATAAATCTTGGATACGTCTTTTAGTATGAACATTAGCTTCTTCATTACCAGCTATACCACCCGCCCCTTGTTTTGAATTGACACGATCTGAATAATCCATTATTGATTTATCAGATACGGTAATATTCTTTGCATATAAAGAAGAGTTTAATAAAAAAAAAGGAAATAATTACAGTTTTTTTTACAAAGAAGTTTTTACAAGTTAAGTAATTTTTACAGGTTATTATAAAAAAGTGAATTATTACAGTTTAAACACGTCTTATTAAATTTTAACTAAAAATGGAATTGAACACACAAAGAAAAATTTGAAATGCGTTGTAAATTAAATTAAATATATGATAAATTAATCAATATAAATAGTATTAGTAATAGTTAATTAAATTTAAAGGAACCCTTGCTTGTGAAGATACAATTAAAGGCATAGTCAAAATCATAAATATAAGTCTGACCAATCACCATTACACGTAATATTATCATATTCAATTACTCTCATTTATTATCATGGAGTCTCCATTAAATATAGGAGATTTAACTACCAATTCAATACTGAATCGATTACATGATACTCATTTAAGAACCACCAGTTTATCCAGTGTTACATCTGTCATTTATTCAGGTCAGAAATACATTCAACTAACTTTAACTTTGCAGCTGGGAAGTAAAATAGATGATACAATTATTATATTAAGAAGAGTTCAAGATTCATTCATTAATATTACACAATTATTAACCATATTATATAAATTAAATCATTTCACAAGTGATCAAATAGATAAATTTTTAAATAATGAAATTGTTACAAATATTCAATATCAAGGGAATAATTCTCAATATTTGGATTTAACAAATCACATTAATAAATCATTAAGAGGTTTATGGATCCCTTATGACAAGGCTGTTTCATTAGCTTTAAGATTTGATGTTTATGAATTCACGAAGAAATTATTTCTCGTCGATGTTCATGATTTTGATCAATTGGCAAAACAGACAAAGAGATTTCATGATGATGATAATGTTGAAGATCATGATGAAGTTGACGCAAGCCTTACGGGATCCCCAACAAAGAAGCAAAAAATCAATAAAGATGATTCTTTTAAATATAATAAATCTCCACCAAAAGATTCTTTATTAATTGATAAATTTTCTTTGGAAAATCCAAATTATCCATTCACTTTATCACCAATTATAAATGATGAGAATAATTCTGTTATAGCAAATGAATTAAAACTTAAGCTTCGTGAAGTATTTAAAACATTTGCCGAATCTGAAAATCAATTTAATGATATAAAATTAATCCTTCAACCAATACTTGATAAATATCCAAGTGATTTTATAATTGATATTCCCTTGGATCAAAGAGGGCAAACTGCTTTACATTTTGCGTCAACTCTTGCATCACTGAATTTAGTATCGGCATTTATTGAATTAGGATTAAATTCCCCAATTAGAGGAAATCTTGATGGTGAATCACCATTAATTTCAACAATTCAAGTAACAAATTCAATGGAAAAGGGAAATTTTAATGAATTATTAATAAATTGGTTATATCCAAATTTATCATTATTTGATAATAAAAAATGGTCAATTTTTCATCATTTAGCCTTTCAAAGTCTGAAGAAGTTTGAATGTAGTAAATTTTATCTTACAAAGATAATAGAATTTATTATTACAAAGGATAAATTATTTCATGAATTAATTACAAGTATTATAAATTCTCAAGATGAAGAAAATGGTGATACTTGCTTACATTTGGCTGCTGAAAGTGAATCAATTTGGTTTATAAAGATATTTTTAGAACTTGGAGCTGATATTAATATTGCTAATAAGAGAGGTATAAAACCAATTGATTTAGAAATTGTTAAACACGCTGAAAATGAAGAAATTATTGAACATATATTTGAATTAATTCAAACTAGTATTGAATTCTTAAAGAAAAGATTAGAAATCAATGGTGATATTCTGGAATTGGAAGATCCAAAAATAATACCACCACCCACAACTACCAATATAAAAGTATCAGATGATTTATCTTCAACATCTTCAAGTAAAATATTTCAAAGTATTCAACAATTATTAGTTAATACAAACTTTGAATATGATTCAATACTTAATTCCAAACGTGAACAAATTAAAAATTTAAATAATTCATTACATAATGCAACTATTGTAACTGCCAATAATAGATTTATTACTAAAAAAGTAGTTGAAAAATTAATTCAGCTTGATAATTTAAAGATTAAAATGGCAAATATTACTGATAAATTACAATTATCAAAGCAGGAAGAAATTGAAGATGATGAGAAAGAATTTGATGCAGATGAACCATTTATTATTAAACCAATCTACAGCAGATTAATTTCAAAAGAATCAATAGATGACCTTCGAACCAATGAAGAACTTTTAAAACAATTACAACCTATACCGATCTTGAAAGCAAGAATAAAAGCTTATAAGCATATTAATGCAAAATTAGAATCTGATTTGACTGAATTAATGGATTATAGTGAATTAACTTCCAAATTTAAAAAAGTTGTTAGTATTTGTACAGGTGTCGATATTAATGAAGTTGATGAATTATTGGATGGTTTATTGGAAGCAGTTGAAAGTCAAAAGTAAAAACAGAAAGGACTTTCATGTTAATTATATTATATTAATTTTTTTTAATTCTTTATACTTGTATTTTATCTTATATATATGTATATATTTACGTAAAATATATATATTAATCAACCGAAACCTAATTAAGAAAACAAAACAAAAAAAAATAATCAACTTTACTTTTCAAGTTACGAAATAAAAATATAAAAATATGCCATAAATGCTTTCCATTCTAAATCAAACCTTCATAAGAATTTAAAGCATTTAAAATTGAAGGATCCAATCTCAGTAATTCTTTAAAATCAGCTAAAGTTAGGAAATCAGTATCTTTATCCTTATTTAGTAGCTTAAAGAATTTTTCAGTTCTTAATTCAGGAGATTTTTCATCTTCAGGTAATGCCACCATCGAACCAACCATTTTATAAATAGCAGTTATAACTACTAACATATCTTGATACGATATTTTTCCTTGTCTTTTATGATTATATAATTTAAAGCTCCAATTTAATTTTTGATCTTCTGATCCTCTGCTTGTTATTGAAAGTGCTATTATAAATTCTTTAAAATCTATATATTTTGAATTGTCAACGTCAAAAACTTGAAACAAATATCGACAATAATCTGTAGGATCACCAAATGGGAAAAACTGACGAAATACTTTGGCAAATTCTTCTTCTGATAATTGACCTGATGGACAATCTCTTATAAAACCTTTATACCATTGTTGCAATTCTCTTTTATCAAAATATGTAGCTTGTCGAAGTGATTTTAAATCATCCTTAGATAGTTTAGACACCGCTTTACCCATTACTATATAACGAATAACCCCGCAGAATAGTCTGAATAAAGGATCAAACTATTATTATATTAATTAAGATTAAATTAAGCGCCTGTTACTCATCATGACAGCTTGTTTCGTTATTTGATACAAATTTTATTTTATAAAAATTTCTGGCGGGGGCGGGAACACGCGCACGACTCACATTGAAAAATTTATATGATTTATATATTTTGAATGAATAATATATAATAATCATAATCTTAATAATAATATATAATATATAATATATATTATAATTACATGAACTATGTTAAGGTATAATATATGCAAGAGAGGATTATCATCCTCTGTTAGATCATTAGCTAATTTTGGTAAACCACAAAATCCACCCATTGATGATTCTGTAAAAATGAGAATTCAACCAATTGTAAGAGAAGGTGAAACTATAGATATTAAAAGAGCAAGATTAGTATATCAATCAAGAAAGAGAGGTATACTTGAAAGTGATTTATTATTATCCAGATTTGCTAAAAAACATTTAAAAACATTTAATGAAGAAGAATTAGAAGAATATGATAAATTATTAGATGAACCAGATTGGGATATTTATTATTGGGCAACAAAGAATTATACTGTTACTCCATTACCTGATAAATGGAAAGATTCTAAAATATTGAAATTATTACAAGATGATGCTAAAAATGAAGATAAAGAAATTTTAAGAATGCCAGAATTAGATTTAAAAAAACTTGATTAAACATTTCAATTTAATTTAATTTAATTTAATTTAATTTAATTTAATTTAATTTTATTTTATTTATTTATTTATTTATTCAATTATTCAATTATTAAGTAACATTAGCTACTAGACAACCGTTTGTATATAGATAATTATAATCAATAATTATAATTTAAAGATTAAGTTATAATAGTAGTAGACCAACAATTATTTACAGTTTATAAATTACAGGTTTAATTTCTTTCTTTTTAATTTTTCTACCCACACTTTAAAAAAATGAAAGCTGGTACTGTGCTTAGCAATATATATAAATTATAATATAAATCAATTGATATCAATCATCATAGTTATACATTGGGAATGACTGACAAAATCACCCTTGATTCAATTCCTGAATCTTTAAAAGCTGATAGAAATGTTACACCTTATATTGCGCGATCATTAGAATTAATAACTGTTAATCCAGTTGTAAGTTATTATTGTAAGATTTATGTATTAGAATATATTTTATCAAATAAATTACATACAACAGCGAAGGATATTGAAAGTTTTACAATTAAATTATTGGATGATACTGAATCAATCAAACAATCTAATGAAGATGAAAGTGTTCAAACTGCATTAAATGATAAATCAATTTCAATTAGTTTAGTATTATCATTTTCTTATAAATTATTTAATTCAAGTCTTGAAGATTTATCAAAGATTACAAGATCAACTAATAAAGCCGCATTAGTTGGGAAGTTTAGAGCAACATTAATCTTTTTATCATTATTAACGATTTTTACTAATGATAAAAATAGTAATATTAATTGGGAATCATTAACGGGTGGTAATGTAACTGAAGCTAAACAATTTGAAATTGAAAATAATCAAAAGATTAAAGTTTTAAAGTTTCAATTATCAAAATTATTAAAGGGAGAAATTACGTATAAAGATGAACCAAATGATGCAGAATTAGAAGCAGAATTAAATAAAGAATTGGAAGAATTAGATGGTGGAGCTCAAATAGATGATAAGGATAAAGTTGATAGTTATGATGATGATAATGATATTGATGATGATGATCAAGATCAAAATGGTAATAATAAAGAATTAAAGTTACCAGGAGCTCCAACTTTACTTCCTGATTTTAATGATAATAATGAATTATCTTTACCAGGAGCACCTAAATTTATTCCTGATGATAATGATATTACTAAACCACCACCAAAATTTATTGATGATGAAGAAGTTAATAATAATAATTATGATGATGAAAATGATATAAAATTACCTGGTGCTCCTCATTATGCACCAGAAGATAGTGATACTAATGAAGATAATGTTAAATTACCGGGTGCACCAAAATATTTACCTGATGATGATATTACCTATATTAATAAGAGTTCATCGATTCAAGTATTTCCACCTGATCCAGATAGAAGAAGCTCAATTAGTAGTCGAAAGACTTCAGTTAATGTACCAAAACCTATATCATCATCATCATCATCATCACCACCACCACCACCAACAAGTAAAACAATTCCAAGCATTTCCAATCATACCCATGCATCTCATCATCATAATATTACCAAAGATAATGTTAATTCAATTTTGAATAAGACTGAACTGATTTCCAAGATTCAAAAACATGCTAAATTTGCAATTTCGGCATTAAATTATGAAGATATTGAAACGGCCGAAAAGGAATTAATTGAAGGATTAGAATTACTTAAGAAACTTAAATTACAAGAGGCAGCAGCAGATAATTAGCATTAGGAATTATTATTAGATCTATGATGAATTTTTCATGAGTCATAAATTAGGTTAAAGTATTATATATAATTAATTAATATATAACTAATATACATATGTCCCCCACAATTACAATTTCAAATATATCCACCCACTTTTCCCCCCATCCTCTCAACTTAAATAATTATAAGCACATGTCTTAGTAATATAATAGCAACTTCTTTTATTACATAAAAGAAGAAGAACAAGTATAATGTAACTTTTCGTATAAAAGAAAAAAAAAATAAACGGAGTTTAATTTAAAAAAATGATCTCCAGATAAAATTAGGAGTTTATCATAATTAATTTTTTAAAGCTCGGTTTGAATATCCCTATCAAAAATAATACAAAACTAATACAAGAATTTCAAAAATTTCAATTCTAACGTGTTAAATTTGGGGGATATATATAAAGACAGAGAAATGTTTGTTTAAATAAATATTCCAAATTTCAAAATATTCCAAAAGATTAATTAATATTCAATTAACAATTAACCAACATATATAATATATAAAAATTTTTTTATCAATGTCAGTTCCTAAAAAATTTTCAGGATTTGCTCCTAAATCAGAAGATACTTGGGAAAATCCTAAATTAATTGAGTATGATCCAAAACCATTATTACCTACTGATATTACTATTAAAGTCAAGGCGTGTGGGGTATGTGGAAGTGATTGTCATCAATTGAGTGGGAATTGGGGTCATTATCAACGTCCTGATTTAGTAGTTGGTCATGAAATTGTGGGTGAAGTAGTTGAAGTTGGGTCTGAAGTTACTAAACATAAACTTGGAGATATTGTTGCTGTTGGTGCTCAATCTGATAGTTGTTTAAAATGTTCACGTTGTTTATCTAATAATGAACAATATTGTCAACAAGCTCTTGTTGGTACTTATAATAGTAAATCAAAACAATCAGGAGGATATATTACTCAAGGTGGTTATGCTAATTATTCAAGAGTTAATCAACATTTTGCAGCTAAAGTACCTAAAAATTTAGATTATCATTATGCGGCTCCATTATTATGTGGTGGATTAACGGTTTATTCACCTATTGTTCGTAATGCTGGTCATGATTTAACTGGTAAAACCATTGGAATTATTGGAATTGGAGGGTTAGGTGCAATGGCTTTACAAATTGCCAAGGCATTAGGAGCTAAAAAAGTTTATGCATTTTCTCGTACTGATGCTAAAAAGGATGACGCGTTAAAATTAGGAGCTGATGAATTAATTCCAACTAAGGATGGATCAAGTTGGGTTAAATCTCATTTAGATGAATTTGATTTAATTCTTAATTGTGCTTCAAGTGGTAAAGATGCTGATTTTAATCCTTATTTAAGAGTTTTAAAATTAGATGGAGTATTTGCTACAGTTTCTGCTCCACCATTAACTGAACAATTATCAATTTCACCATTTTCTTTATTAGGTAATCAAGCAAGTATTAGAGGATCAGGAATTGGATCAATTAAAGAAGCTGATGAATTATTAAAATTATTTGGTGATAAAGGTTTAAAACCATGGATTGAAAAAGTTCCAATTAATGAAGAAGGAGTTCATAAGGTTGTTACAAGATGTTATAAGAGTGATGTAAGATATAGATTTGTATTAACTGATTATGAAAAATTCTTTGGTAGTAAACTTTAGTATATAGGTTAGTTAAATAATAAATAATTATTATTATTAATATTATTAATAAATATTATTATATTATATTATATTAAATAATTTTCGTTTAGGCTAATGTAATTATTTTATACAAATATGTCAAAGCAGTAAGTATAATTCTGCCTCATTACACAAACATATGATGATAATAATATATATAATAATAATATCAATAATTGCCAATGTTCCAAGACAATTAAAACAAGAAAAAAACAAACGTCATATTACAGAGAGATTATTTATCTACTTTAAATAAGTAAATTGCTTTCCTATTCAAGAAATATTTTATATTATTAATAAGAAATCTTTAAAATTTTTGATTTTTGAGTTTTGCATTTAAAAATTATTTGTTATTGTTTTTTTTTTGTTGTTTTTGTTTTTGTTTTGTTATTGTTTATAAAAATTGCAGATGAAAAATATTTTATTTATTTTATTTTGAATAATAAATAATAAATAATAAATAATAAATAATAAATAATAAATAATAAATAATAAATAATAAATAATAAATAATAAATAATAAATAATAAATGTTAAATAACGGTTATACATATTATTGTATTATATTATATTATTATGATATATATCACGACATAAATTAATACTGTCTAATAAATAATAATAACAATAATTAATATGGTTTGTAGATTCTATAGATTATGAAAAAAATACAACAATTAATTAATTAAATAACTTAGTTAATTAATTAAGATATAAGAGGATAATAAAGTTAAAAGTTAAAAGATATGATATAGACTATCAACATATATATCGTACCTATATCTCTATATATATATATATATATATATTGATTATACCCCTATTGATTTGTAAAAATAAATTTATTTTATTTTATTCCACGTTATTTTTAAAATAATATTTTTTTTTTTAACAGTGGCAATTTACAGATCATAAAAAAAATATAAACAAACCAAAAAAAAAAAAAGAAAAAAATAAAAAATCTTTTTCAACAAAATTAAAATTAATCATTATTTTTAAAAACAAATCCAAATCCAAATCCAAATTATCATCTTCATATCCATCCAACATTATCATATATATATACCAATAGTCAGAGATGGATGCTGTGAAAAAACGATTCTCTTCCAATAGTTCTCAAACTATTTCTCCTCCCAAAAGAGATAATAATTATATGAGATCTCCTAGTCCTGCGGGGGAATATGATCCTGATTCTTTATCACCAGAATTAGTCCCTATCGCCACTTTAATGTCATCTCAATCCCATAGAAGATATACTGAAGGTATCTTTATGTTATATTATGATTTAAATGGTGATGGTAAACCTGCTGATCGAATTTGGAAAGAAGTTTATGGGATTTTAACTGGTAATCAATTAGCTTATTGGGATGCTGCTAATTTATCACAATATAAAAATAATCCTGAATTATTATTAGAGACTTCTTCAAAACCAAATTATATTAATTTTACTGATTCAGTTTATAATGCCATGAAATCTTTACCATCAACAAAACAAAATTTAGAAAATATTATAATTGTTTCAACTACTTTAAAAAATAGATATATAATACAATTTAAATCATTTCAAGATTTAACTCAATGGTATGCAGCTTTAAGATTATCAAGTTTTGAATATTCTTCATTACAAGAAGCTTATACTGGTGCATTATTATCAGCAAGAGGTTCAAGATTATCAGATATTAGAACAATTTTGGCTGAAAAAAGATTTAATCATGAAGATTGGGTAAGTATAAGATATGGTAGTGGTATGGCATGGAAAAGATGTTTTGCAGTTATTGAACCTTGTATATCAAAAAAAAAATCTTTTACACCAGGTAGAATTTTATTTTATGAAAGTGATCAAAAAAAGAAAAAACAATTAATGGCAGTTGTTTCAATTGCTTCATCTGCAACAGCTATTTATCCTCAATCTCCTTTATTAATTGATCATAGTACATTATTAAAAGTTGAAGCTTCAATAAATTTTAAATCTCCTACCGTAAAACCTTCCAAAAAATTAAATGATGATTTTAGAAATACATCTATATTTATAATGCCTGAACCTCATTCAGCTGTACCAGGATTTGATACATTAATAAGATTTTTAATTCCTTTAATGGATTCATTTGGACTTTATGGTAGACCTCAACGTTTAAAAGCCAATAGAATTGATCCTGACTCATTATTATTTGGTTTACCAACTTTACCTCATGTTCATTATTTACAATTAGATGATATATTACAATTAACTACTAGAAATGATTTTATAAGTTGGGATGTTAAAGTTTGGACTTCTAACATTAAAAATTTATTAAAATTAAAATTAGATCGTGGTTATTTAGGTTGTGGTAGTCAAAGAGGTGTAGCTGGAGCTCTTAATTCATTAAATAGTCCAACATTAAGTAAACCAAATTCTCCATCATTAGGTTCAAATAGATTACGTTCCAATTCAAATAATTCATTAACGTTAACTACTAGTAATAATAGTTCCGTTTTACCACCAGCTCCACCAATTAAATCATCAAAACCTTCTTTCCAACCAAGAAATATTCATGATTTAGCCATTCAAACTGGTAAAAATCAACCTCCAATTTCTTCACAACCTTTACCAAAGTCAAGACCTCCTCAAGATCAAAGTCAATTATTACAAGATTCATTAAATAAAGATAATCATCATAAATCATTACAATTAGATGATATTTATCAAAAATATTCAGCTATTCAAGCTCCATCAGATCAATATCAAATTAATAGAAATGAATTGTTAAACGGTGGCCATGAAACAATTGCTGAAGATGATTTACCAGTAGATATTAGAAAATTAGATATTGATCCTGAATTTAATAGTTATCCAACTGGAAATGAACCATTATTCAGTGATGATGATGATGAAGAAGATGAAGATGATGAAGAATTACAAACTAAACAAATTGGATTGATTCCAAATGCTTCAAGTTCTTCATCGGGTTTAAGTAACAACAACACTAACTTATTGAATATTCCAGCTTATAATAATAGAAATAGTAGTTATTCATCAGTTCAATCTCCAATGACTCAATATAATGAATTCAATGAACAAATTAATCGGTCATTAACTATTAATAAACAACCAAGAAATTATGCAGAAATATATCCGAGTGATGATGAAGATCAAATTAAGAATAAGGAACAACATGATGAAGATGAAGATGAAGATGATGATGGTCCAACTCCACCAACTCACTTTTCAGACGATTATACATTTATTTCTAAATCAAAGCCTTCTTATAATTTATCGGAAAATATAACTCAAATAAGACAGGGTTCAACTACTCCTCAAAGTGAAGTATTCCCTGAAAATAAATCAATCCATTCGGAATCGGGTAGATTAAGTACAGGTTCATCTTCAACTTCTCAAGAATCATTTACTGCTGGTGAATCTGAAAAAATTACTCCATATCCTGTTTCACCAGTAAAGGAACCCCCACCGCCAACAACAAATCTTAAACCAAGATTTATCTCATCTCCAAATAGTTCACAAAACCAATTACCTCAATTTCGTTCCCCAGGTAGAAAACCTCCACCCGATGTGGATGAAATAAATCCAACTCCAATTCAAGCTCCTTCACCAGTTCCAGTCCCTGTTCAACAATTTATCCCTGCTCCTCATCAACAACAACAAGCTCAACAGATTAAACTTCCAATCTTACCACCTCAACAAAGATCGGGTGCTTTACCAATAACTCCTCAGGCTCCACCTCAACAACAAATATATCCACAATCTCAAAACTATGGATATGTTAAACCTCAACCTCAACCTCAACCACAACCTCAACAACAATCCCAACATCATCATCACCACCATCATCATCATCAACAGGCACCACCTCCACAAATTTTTGTCAATCAAGCTCCACTTCCGCCACAACAACAACAACCTGTTAATTACCGACCACAACAACAACCTCAACCACCAATGAAACAATATGCCCCTCAACGTCCACCACAAGGTTATCCATCTAATGGATACGTACCTCAACCACAACAAGGATACCCACCACCATCACAACAGCCAAGAACTCAAATACCAAGAAGTAATGGACCATTACCACCACAACAAGGACAATCAAGTAGAGCTTATCAACAAGGTAATCCATATCCACAACAATACCCCAACTCACAGCAACAACAACAGGGACCCCCAGCACCAGGACAACAACCAAGACATCCTTACGCTACTATGGGAGGCGGAGCGTATCCTGCTCCAAATCCACCACCACCCAATCAAAGGAAGAACTCTGATCCAACCAGACGTTATTAGGAAGGTGTTTTTTTAAAAAGCAAAAAATTTAAAAAACAAAAAAAATTGTATATTAGTATTCTGTTACGATTCTTTTATTTCTTTTTTATGTTTAACGTTGTCTTATTATATTGTTATTATTATTATTACGAATATTTCTTTTTCTCATTATTATTATTATTAGTTTTTATTATTATTTATATATTGCTATGTAAAATACAAAAGCCATACATATAAAGTAAAAAGAAAGATCAAGATAGCAGAGAGAAAAAGCTTTTAGTTTTTTTTTATAATTTTTGTAAACAAATTTTTGGAATCATACCTTCATCAGAACTAGATTGGTTTGAATAATATTCATCACCTTTCCGAATCAATTTCACTTTACACCATCCATCAGAATGAGCAACCAATATAACTACTTTATCACCTACTGAAATGGTTAATTCATCATGAAGATTTTTCTTATATGGTTTAATTACCATATAAATCTTATCTTTAAAAAGTGGACTATTTGAGATTCCACCTTGAATTGGATCTAAACTATCGTCAGGAGCGATTATGGGGATTAAGGGGAAGCTTTTCTTATGTTGATGATAAGGATTGTTTCTATTGGATCCATTCATGCTTTCAGTATATGGATTTGATAAAATTTTTGATTCAATAGGAGTGGAATCAGTAGTTGAAAAATTAGTTTTGGCTCGGGGTGGTTTAGTTAAATTAAATCGTTTAAGAAACATAGGAGACATTATTGATTCTCTAGTACCCTTTTGATGACCACCTTCATTATCAACTTCTGGCGAGTCACCTAAATTAATAATTCTACTGATTCTATCTCTAATCATATAACCAATTGATTTTCTGTTTAATTTCTTGGTTTCTTCTTCAAGGTTTAAAGTAGGATTAGATCCAGTATATCTTTGTTGTCTACTTGGAATATCACTCTTTTCATCAACATGCTCATTCTTAATATTGTTATTCTTCTCTTCATCATTAGGTGAATAACTTAAAAATTGAGATTTATAAGGTATCATTTGTTGTCTAGTATTTTTAAATTTATGCTTTTTAATAAATATGAATCCTAATATTAATACAATAAATAATCCAATAATAGCAATTGGAAGTCCAATAGCTAAACCTAATCTTAATGAACTTGACCCTGAATTTGGAAGTGTACCTGATAATCCAAGCAGCATATCTGTTGGACTACTACTGCTTGTACTACTCTTACTTGAAGATATAGAATATTCAGATGAAGTAACCGTAGGAGAAATATTACTTGCAGTTAATGTAGTAGCAGGATATGGAGCAGTAATGATAACTTGATTAGAAAGTAAAGCACTAACAGTCGGAACAGCAACAAGAACGGAAGTAGGAGGGGTTGGCTTCTTTGTGGTGATTGTTAAAGGAGTAGTTTGACCATAGAAATATTGTTGAGCACCAGTAATAGTAGTAAAAATAGCTTGTTGGGAAGATTTAGTTGGAATAGCCGGAGTGGAAAGTTTACCAAGTATATAAGTTGAAGTTAATGTCATCATGACTGTTAAGTCAGTTTCTGGATCAGCAACAGTTTCAGCCACTTCAGTAAGGATTATAGCCATGTTTATTTATAAATTAATACTTGGAGATTGGAGAGACAAAAAGGAAAAATGGGAATCATTTTAAAATTAGAAGATACGTAGAGAAATTAGTAGATTTTTATATAGTTCTTCCTGTTTAACATTAGTTTCAAGAAATGAGATGAAAATCAAATATTATAGTAGCGCGCACATATAATTTTTTTTTTGCAGTAAAGCATGTTTCAGATTAGTGATATTGGGAACAAATTTAAAACAATTTCTTTACACTTCCTATAATATCGGATATAAGGCTAAAAATAATCTATTATTAGTAATAATACAATAAGCTAAGAGATTTAGATTCCGGAAAAATACGTAAGGTACATTTTAGATAGAATACTATTATTATTATTACTATTATAATACAAGACTCTATATTAAGGAACATTAATAGAAATCCTTATGCAAGATTACACTCAACGAGGTAATAATGGCGCACCATATGATGAGTCAATATCATCAAGAGTCTTCTCTGATTCTGAGGATGAGTACGATGGGAAGTATCTTGAATAGGAAACAGTAGCAAATGTAATTCCAATTGAACTACCTAAAAATATATCAAAGAAATGATGTCTGTAGTCTTGAGTTCTACTTAATGCAATATAAGTCGCTAATAATATGGGTAAGCCTGCAAGAATATATTTATAAAGCGGCTGATTTCCAGCACCTACCAACCTGAATTGTCCAACTAACCATAGAGTCAAGTAAAACAACGCACTAAAACTAATTGAAGAATGACCCGAAGGAGTTGATCTCATACCATCAATTAATATTGCTGTACCATATGGAGCTGTACATACAGAAAAATCAACTAACATATCCAATGGTGTATCTTCAATAGGACCACATCTGGCAAGGAAATCTGGTCTTGGTTTTCCAATCCAATTTTTTAATATATCTGTGAATACACCATTGAAACTTAAAGAAATGACTAAACCTAAGAATGCTAATTGTAGGTCATGCAATTGATTCTTTTGATTGTTATTATTATTAGCACTGTTCGATAATTTAAATTGCTTTATAATTGATATTACGGCGATCGTGAATACAGGAATGAAGAATGATATTAATATACAAGCTGGACCAGTTACTCTTTCAATCACTGTAATTGGATGGGAAATAGTTAAATCATTAAGTGAAAATTGTCTTTCGAATGGTTTAGCGTGCTCGGCAATAGCAAAGAAATAAACTATCAACACACACGATACTATCCAATCAGGAATACATTTTTTAAACGAAGCACTCTTGAGATAGCTTATTATATTGGATGGAGCGAACAACCACATGATTATAAGCCATTAAGGTGTTAAATAAGAAATATTTTATGAAAGATGTTAAATTTTAGGTGTCTTCTTTTTTTTATTCTTAAACCGCACGTACTAAGTTACCAAGTTTGGCGAAAATTAATTTTTATGGTAATCAAACTACACATACTCAAACCAAATAAGAGAAAATTCTATTGAAGTTTAGATAAGGTAATAAAATACTAGAATATATTCTAATCAGCTGTTTGTAACCACTCTGTGTCGTTATTTGTTTCCAATCTACATGATGCACATTCAAATTCCTTCAATAACAATCAACTTCCATTTATTATAGGTTCCGTTTATAATTTACGTAATAGATATATCCAAGAATTTGTAGCATCACAAATATACATAAACCTGACGTGATTTGGAATGTCTCACTATAGCAACCTGAGCCTTTTGAACATACATAATCATGAGATACGTTATCCCATGTATCAGTATTTTTATCATAAATATAACCAAAAATCTTTGTCATAATGGTTAATCCAAACGTGGTTGATGTGTACATAGAACCCCAAATAAAACTATAGTTCTTCATATTAAAAATATCGGAGATTATAGCAGGATAACTTGCAAAACTTAATCCATAAGCATATCCAATTAAAGCAGAAGCTATCAGTAAATAAATATTAACAGTTGAGAAATTCAACGAAATTAAGACAACAGACACAGAGTTTAATAAATGACCTGTAAGCATCAAACTTAAACCTAGTATTAAAACCCAGTGTCTTTGACTATGTAATTTATTAACTAGAAAGTCGGATGCAGGCCCTGAACTTAATCTACCAAGAAATGAAGCAATAGCTATGATTGAAACATGTAAGGCTTGTAATTGGTTTAAAGTAGGCACTATCAAAGTTATATCATCGGCCGGCACTACTCTTGTGAAGTAATAATGTAATGCCTTGAGAACATACCCTACTGAATATATATACATTTGTCCAAGACCTTGAACAATTGCAAGTATGAAATAATGATACCAAAATACTGGATGAACAAATGATTCGGTCAAATTCTTATGTTTCAAATCATTAACTGAGTGCTTTCCTTGAGATTCGGTGTCATTATTTGGTAATAAGGGATCAGATTCAGTTGAAGTTGTATCATCCGAAATTAATTCTTCTACTTGATCACCAAAGTGATCAATATGACCATCAACTCTTATAAATACAAAACCAATGAATATCATTAATCCACTTGAAATAGCTAGGAATCTTAAGAATTGAGAAACATCTCCTTGAAATACTCTGGTAGCAATAATCAGGAATATTAGGCTTGAAATAGCGAATGAAGCAATAGTTATACTTTGGGCTGTACCTTTGAAATTTGGGAAATTTACTGTGACTGCTTTAATTGAACTAAAATAACCAGCTACTGATCCAATACCTACTAAAAACATTGCCGCTAATAATTGTAAGAGACTACTTTTAGGACCTAAATTATATTGAATATATACCCAAAAATATCCCACTCCAATACAAAATGAACTAATAAGCATAGGTAATTGAGTTCCATAATAATCAGTAACTAATCCGCCTAATAAAGCACCAAACGCTGAACCTACAGTGGCGCTGATATTTAAATTAGCTGATTGAGAAGCATCTAACTGGCACCTTTCAGCTAATTGAGTTGCGTAAACAGAATATGCAAATAATGTACCACAAGCTAATGATACAGGAATTGAAGCAACTAAAATTAGCCAATGATTTGTGAAAGGAAGGAATTGATTCAAATGCTTCACACCTTTATGAAGAATATGCATGGTTGACCGATTGAAGAAATGGAGTCATCAAAATTAGAAGTGACACTTATCATTATACTTTTAAAAAAAATTGTATTGTGAGATTAGCAGGACTTTTGTTATCAGGATTTTTAAATCCACAATTTGAAATATTTATAAATATCGGTAACTTTTTGTGAGCTGTTAACTTACCGGGACGGAATTTTTAGATAGTGATAATTGTCGCTAAATATTGTGTAAAAATAATTTTTGCTCTCCCTAAAAAAGATTTTTTGACAGGGAAAAGACTAAAAATTTAAAAATAAAACAACATCAATACCGCCACCCATCACATGACTCTTTTTCATGATTTTTTATTTTTATTTTAGCAGAATAAAAAATTTTTTTTGTAAACATATGGTCGTGTGCAAAATTCAATTTTTCATGTCGACGATTTTTCACTTTTTTTCTTCACGCTTGAGCAGCAAATAAATTTTAGTAATCTGTTATATTTCTTACGAATCAATATATATAAGTATCTAATAGAATCAAGAAAAAATGGTTGTTGATCCAGAAAAATTAGCCAAATTACAAAAGGCTACCCCAAAGAAGGTCGGTGGTTCAAGAGTTAAAGCCAAAAAGATTGTTAAAGAAGAAGATGATACCAAGTTACTTGAAACTTTAGGTAAATTAAAGGCCACTAAAATTGAAGGTATTGAAGAAGCTAATTTCTTCAGAGAAGACGGTAAAGTCTTACACTTCAATAGAGTTGGTGTTCAAGGTGCTGCTGCTCACAACACCTTTGCTTTCACTGGTTACCCACAAGAAAAGAGTGTTACTGATTTAATTCCACAAATTTTACCTCAATTAGGCGCCGAAAATTTAGAAATCTTAAGACAATTAGCTGATCAATTACAAGCTGGTAAAACCCCAGCTGAATTACAATCTCAAGCCGGTGTTGAAGAAGATATCCCAGAATTAATTGATGGTCAAAACTTTGATGAAGTAGAATAAACGAGTTAGTTTTAGTTTAAAACTATACTCATCAACTTGAAAATAAAAACTTATTTGAAGACGCTTCCGATTGTATATACCTTTTTGAATTACGAATGTGAATTAATTCCATATATATATATATATTTATTTTTTTATTATATTATTATCTTTTGTGTGGGGAGTGTAAGAGGTTGAATAAAAAGAAAAAGTTCATAAAGTAATAATGACAATAACAATAATAAAAAAAGGATACGTAATTATATTAATCATTTCATCACTTTTTGAAGAATTAATCTAAAGAATAGAAAACTACTATATAATTTGAAAGTTGTATGTAAATACTTTAATGCATAACGTTTCTTTATAGTCTAACATATATGTCGCAAAATTTTTCTTTTCATTTTTAGGTGCAATACTATGTGACAAATGTCATGTGATGTGACATACCTGTATATAGCCATTTATGGGGGAATTCCTTTTTTTTGATCTTTCATGTTGCCACAACTTTAACCAATTAAAATAGAAAAGTGTCGCTAATGGCTAACGTAACTCTACTATGAAATCAATTACAAACATATATATAGGTAATTGTCTTCTAACTTCCTTTTTTTCTTAAAATAAAAAAACGTTTTATTGACCTCGTGGATTTATTAGCGGCCAGGAGTTGAAGTACGACTCTGGGCCGATGAAACCGTATGACTTTGAAAAACTCACTGAATTACCATAGTGATTTAAATAATTATAGTATCTAAAATTACACCTTAATTTCATTATTAATAAAAGACGAACATTGTAATTATAAACAATTGTCGTGAAACAATACGAAAAACTAATTTTGGATTAAACGTGTACCTTATAAATATAGTCAATAAATTTTGAGGCTAAATAATCTGTAGTACAATGTATCTAGATTTTTGAAATTCAGTTTAACCCACACATTCCCCTCTAATATCCTTACCTAACCTTAAAATTTTAAAATAAAAATAAATGAATCAAACACAAAAGAATTGAATTATGAAATTGAGTAAGGAATGTGTTTTGTAAATTAGGCTTAGATTGAGGAGAGAGCAAACGAAAAATTTTGAAAAATAATTTGTAATTCTATAAAAGGAGATGAAATTTTCCAACATGTCAAAAAGTACAATTCTTTTAGTAAGTGTTTGTTAAAAAAGAATTATTATTTCTTGGCAATAATTAATTCAATCTTTCAATCATGACGTTAAGTAAACATATTGATGCAGAACAATTGGAACATAAATTGTTGAAAAAACATGGTCATAAAAAAGCACAACATAATAATCATGAAGAATATATTTCAAGATATGATAGTGAAAGTAAGATTCCAAAATATGCAATTCCTGAAGAATCATCTGATAAACAATTAGTTTATAAATATTTAAGTGAAGAATTATCATTAGATGGTACTCCAACTTTAAATTTAGCTTCATTTGTTAATACAGGTATTGATGAAGTTCAATTACAATTAGTTTCGGATAATATTGTTAAGAATTTAGCAGATAATGACGAATATCCTTCATTAATTGATTTTCAACAACGTTGTATTTCCATTCTTAGTAATTTATGGCACGCTCCAAGTACAGTTGATAAAGAAACTGGTCGTCGTACTGTTAATACTGTTGGTGCAGCCACGACTGGTTCGTCTGAAGCCATTATGTTGGCTGGTTTAGCATTCAAGAAGAGATGGCAAGAAAAGAGAAAGGCATTAGGTAAATCAACTGATAATCCTAATATTATTATGGCAACTTGTGCTCAAGTGGCATTAGAAAAGTTTGCCAGATATTTTGATGTTGAAAATAGATTAGTTCCAATTACTGAAGAAGCAGGTCATGTAATTGATAACACTAGAATTAGAGAAAATATTGATGAAAATACCATTGGTATATTTGTAATTCTTGGTTCAACATTCACAGGAGCTTTTGAACCCGTTGAAAAAATTGCGGCACTTTTAGATGAAGTTGAAGCTGAAACTGGAATTGATGTAAGAATCCATGTTGATGGTGCTTCAGGTGGATTTGTCGCACCATTTGTTTATCCTCATTTAACATGGGATTTTAGAGTTGCCAGAGTTGATTCAATTAATACTTCGGGTCATAAATATGGTTTAGTTACTGCTGGATTAGGATGGGTTATTTGGAAAGATCAAGATTTATTACCCAAAAGTTTAAAATTTTCATTGGATTATTTAGGAGGAGTTGAAGAAACTTTTGGATTAAACTTTTCAAGAGCTGGATTTCCAGTTATTTTACAATATTATAATTTTCTTCAACTTGGTAGAGAAGGTTATACAAAATTATTTAATAGTTGTATTGAAAATGCTAGATTATTAAGTAATTTCTTGGAACAATCAGGATATTTTGAAGTTTTATCGGTAATTCATAAACCAATTACTGATGATAAAGTTAAAGCCGAAACTTTTACTGCTCATCATCATGTAACTTCAAAACATTCAACCGCCAGTATTCGAAATGAAAATTTTGAACCAGGATTACCAGTTGTTGCGTTTAGATTTTCCCAAGAAATACGTGATGAATATCCTGAAATACCTCAAAGAATCTTCTCAACATTATTGAGAAATAAAGGATTTATTGTTCCAAATTATCATTTAAGTCCTGATGAAAATGATAAAGAAATTTTAAGAGTTGTTGTTCGTACAACATTATCATTAAATTTATTAGAGAAATTATTTGCTGATTTTATTGATTCAATTGAATTATTAATTGAATCATGTAAGACTGTACGTGAAATGATTGCTGCCAAAGAAAATACTGAAGAACAAAATAAAGAAGCAATTTATAGTTTATTATTATCAATTGCCTCTAATGGAGTTGAAGATGCCAAACAATTCCAACATAAGACAATTGATTCCGAAGGTACTGCTCATGGTAAGCATAAAAAGAGTTATCGTGGTACTTGTTAATCCGTGCTTGGATTTTCTTTCTATATATGTTTGTTTATAAGTTTAGTTTAGTTTTTATATTATATGGTTATGTTTTTATTTTTAGTTTTTCGCACCCACACTCAATAATTATAATCGGAGAACCGGTGCCCCCCCTCCACTTTAAAAGGGTTAATATATAGCAACATTAAAGAAAATTTCAATCATGCAATTTCAAAATATATATAATATTATAAATATACCTAAATTTTATAAAAAGCAAATAAGAAAAAGAAAAAGAAACAATTGTATTTAATTATTAATTAATTGATCAATTAATTCAATAATCCAATAATCCAATAATTAAGAATGTCCGAATCTCAACAGGCACTTCCAAGTCTTACAAGAACTCTTAATAATTTTAATAATAATGATAATAATAATCATCGATTTTTTAATATTGGTACATTTATACTTTCAATTTATGGTAGTTTAAGATTAATATTTAGTCATGAACATAATCATGAAGGATTTAGAAATGATGAAACTCCATTTAGTGCCAATATATTAATTATATTAGGATATTGGGGATTACTTTATTTATTACAATTTGGATATTTATATCAACAATCAAATAATGAAAATTATATAAATCTTGATTATCATTTTTCATTATTTAATTTTGGACATTTTATTTGGAGTTTATTTTATAAGCATCTGCATTATTTCTTTAGTGAATTAATATTATTATTAAATTTATTAAATTTATTAATTTCATATTTTAATCATAAAACTTATAAATATAAACCCCTTGATCTTAATTGGTTTTTAATTCATTTACCATTAACAGTATTCCCATTAAGTTGGTTATTATATGCTGTGTTTTGGAATGGAGCTATTTTATTTGGTATTCATGAATTTGTTGGACGATTAATTTCTAATATATTAATTTGGGATTTTTTAATTGTACCATTAATATTTGTGATTTTATTTAATGATTGGGCAATTAGTTTAACAATTTCTTATTTAACATTTGGAATTGGTTTAAGTCAATTGTTTACAAAATTATTTGCATTACAATGGATTTTTGCCTTTATTATTAGTGGGATTTTATTTGTTTTAAGTATTTTAGTGGCTATTCGTGGTGGAGTTCCACCCGCTTTACAAGAAGCTATTAGTGCAAATACAGGAAATGAAGATGCTCCATTGTTATCACCAAGTTAAGAAATATAAATAAATTCTATTTTTTAGTTAACTTTATCCTTTTAAATATATATAAATAAAAACAGTTTGCTTTTTAAAAGAACTTTTCCTATTTAAAGTATATATTGCAATGAAAAAAAAAATTGATGTTTTATTTTTAACTCTTTTTATCAACTGATTTTTTAATTTGTATAGGATTTATCATTTTTTTAATTAAATTCTGTCTTAATAATTCGGGATTTTCATTTAATATAATTGAATTATATAATAATAAATTTTGAGAATGACTTAAACTTGCCAATGTATCTCGATTAATATTAATTAAAAATTCGGATCTTGAAGTATCGGGATCTCCTAATCCAATGTATTTAGATTTTAATCTATTATATTCATTTTGTTCTTTTATTTTATCAGCCATTATTGTACTAATTAAGAAAGTTAAAACTATAATATTTAATAAAATTTTGGATATTCTGATAGAAATTAGTTAAAAAAAAATTATGTAGATGATATTTGTTTGGTAACTTTATATACACTACCTCTCTCTCAAATCTACAAAGGCCACTTGCAAGTGTATTACCGCAATAGGAAGTCTACAAATTTAAACTTTTTATTCTCTCTGATCCCTTAATACCGAATATGATTAGATTAATTATTATTTTAATTAATTATGAATTATTATTTAGAAGTCTTCTTATTCATCATCATCATCATCATCCTTATAAATCTTATTGTCATATATGTTTATTTTATAATATACAATTAATTTACTTTTTTGAAATTTACGTAGATCTTTTTTTAATTAATTAAATAATATATTTCATCTCATATTCTAACTATATATAGTATTATTTTCCTTGATTAATTAATTAAATAAAAATAAATTAATTTAAGTGCAACAGATCATAAAATATGTCTGCCTAAGTTAATTTAAGTAAAATTAATATTTTTCTTCTCTCTCTCCCTAATTTCAGCTTAAAAATTTAAATTTCAGCTTATTTTTCTCCCTAAATAATTTTTACCGAGAAAAAAAGAAATCTAAATCTAAATCTAAAGCAAAAGCAAAAATATAAAATAAAAAAATAAAAAAACATTTTTTGTCTTAAATTTTCAGGGGCTAAGAAACTTCCGAAAATTTCCCCCACTTGAAAATTTTATATATAAATAGTTATAAAACAATATAAAAATCTAATAAAACCGTTTTATGTGATAAATAATCCATAAATCTAATCAATATAATTTTTATTAATGTTAAGCGTTCATTTTAGATATCGGCTCTTGAGTAGTGTTGTAGTTCTTATATGGATAGAATAAACTATTGAATGGGTATATAGTTACATAGTTACTGGTAGATTTTCATTATTTAAACAAAAGTTATAATTGGAGGCTTTTTACCCCTCAGAAAATATTAGGGAGAAAAAATAATTTACTATATGGTAGTGTACTTTTCACAATTATTACTTATTACTTAATACTTACTATTATTATTATTATTATTATTATTATATTATTATTAGTAGAAGGGACATCAACATTAAATTACCCAATATTTTAATATTAAATATCCTTAATTAATTATTTATTCTATAAATCTATTATATTTTTATTATTTTAATTGATTAATTAATTAATTAATTCATCATATATATTTATATTAACTTATAACTATATTAATTTTATAAAAGCGGAATTCTCTCCACTTTTAGAATCAAGAAATCACTAATTAAAAAAAAAAATAAGACAAAAAAAAAAAGTCTTTTTTTTTTTTCCAATAAAGAGAGAAAATCCTGTCAGTAATTTAAAAATAATATAAAAATTAAAATAAAAAAAAATAAGGCAGCCAACCAACAAAACCATATTTGTTATATAACTTTTCTAGATCATCGTTCATCTTCACTTATAATTCATCATACTCATAATCATCTATTCATTTAATCTATTATTTAAATTGATTTTCCATTTGTATCATTCAAAATAATAAATAATAGTACAATCTGATTCTCATTGTTAATACCTAAAAATTTTAATACTTAAATATTATATTAGTCATTTACATATTATTTAATTTTTATTGTTATTGTCATTAATTTAATTAAACTTATATTTTTACCTATAGTCCCTTAAACATCCATATATATATATACCTCCCCCTGTTTCAACTTGTATATGCTTCCTTCAACCACAACTATCAATACCCCCACCACCAATAATAATAATAATAATAATAATAATAATAATTCTAGAAATAAGACTCATAATAACCCTTCATCTACCTTTAATTCTTCTTCAACTACAAAAATCATTTATAAGCCAATAAAACAGGAATCTCTAAATAAAAATAAGAATAAGAATAATTCCAATAATAATAATACCAGTACCAACATCAATACCAATACTAATTCCAATACCATCAATAGCAATAATACTAATAATAAAAACTTTGATATATCAGATTTAATAACTGATTCAGATAACGCTTCAATTCAAATCTATAAAATGTATCAGCATAAAAATTATTTACCTCATAATCAACGTATATCAAATATAGCTTGGAGAATTCAAAATAAAAAATTATTATCAACCAAGATAAATGGGATTTCAAAACCTTCTAATAAAAGATCTTCATCAATAAGTAATAACCCTGATCTTTTAAAAGATCAAATCAACAACAACAATAATAATAATAATAATTCAGGGAATGGGAATGGCAATTTAAACGATCCAAATCTTGATGAATTTGATTATGTAGCTCATATTAGAAGAATTAGTCAAGAAGAATATAATCAAGCTAATAATATTCCTTCAATAAATGGAAATACAACTACAACAACTACAAATAATCCATCACCCGATTCTCATTCAAATTCTTTAACTTCAAATAATTCATCAATATTTAGTACAACTAATCTTAATAAATCTCAATCTTTACCAGGAAATCATAATAATAATAATAATAATGCTAACACGAATAATAACAATAATAATTTTTTATCATCTTATATTAATTCATTAGAATCAACATTAAAACAAGATTATAAAATCGCACCTCCAACCACGGCTATTTCTACCAGTACTGCTTCTTCAACCACAACTCAATTCAATAGTAATAATATCAATAAAAAATCAAGCCCAACTACCATCATACATAATTCCAATAAACGAGTCTTACAATGTACAAATTGTCAAACTAAAACAACACCATTATGGAGAAAAGCCAATAATGGAGATTTATTATGTAATGCCTGTGGATTATTTTATAAATTACATGGTGTATTAAGACCTTTAAATAATAATAATAATAGTAATAATAATAATAATAATAATAATAATGTGGGTCTACCACTACCACCTCAAGTTGCCAATAAACCATTAAATTTTGAAACTGATAAAACAATCCTGAATAATAATACAAATATATTTAATGTATTACTGCAAGATACTAATAATGATAATAATCCTGATGTTTCACCTAATATTTCCCATTCTATTCCTATAAAGTCAACGCCAATAATACCTCAATCTGGATCACCATCAACTTCTGCTCCAAATGCCAATTTGAATTCCAAATTTTATAATAATAATAATAATCTTAATGGATTTAATGATCCTTCAAATGATGATATGATGAATTTAGATACATTTTTGGATTTGACGACGACTAATTTCAAAAATAATCCTTCAACCACTGATACTTCACCTTCAGGATTATCTAACAGTTTACCATTAACGAATACTCATCAATTTAATGCCCCTATTGCCAACATCAACAACAACAACAGTAATAATAATCATAATGATGAAATTGATAAATTGTTAAATATAAATTTATTTCAATCTGATTCATTCACCATTGGTGGTAATAATTCAAATACTTATATGAATGGGGCTAATGATGAGATATTATTGGATAATCATTATAATGGTGCCGATTCTCAAGATTTAGATTATGGTAATCATCATCATCATCATCATCCTGCCAATAATAGCAATAATAATAATAATAATAGCAATATTGCCAATTCCAATAATAATAATAATAATAATAATAATAACAATAATAATAATAATAATAATAATAATTGGAATTGGTTGGATTTTAGTCCTGCAACTACGAGCGGTAATTAATTTTTACGATGTCATTTTGTGATTTTCTTTTTATGTATACTTTGATTTCTTTTCTTTTTAATTTGTGTTTTATTTCTCTAATTTCATACATTATATATATATATATATATAAATATCCAAACTATTCATAAACCACCAATTGTTTGCCGGTTTTTGATTTAACAATACCTTGTAAGAAGACATTTAATAAATTATCATTATTATTATTAAATAAATTCTTCTCAAATGGGACATCTTTAATCTTTCCATCTTTATAAAATTTTAAAATATCATTAATTGTTTTAACTTTACTTTCTGGATCTCGAAACGTATTGGCAGTTAACCAATAAGCTTTAGTGGTGATGTTTTTATGTAATTGTTCACCACCATCATAAATAATCGGCAATCTCCCAATCATTCCAAAGGTTACAAAGTATCCATCTTGAGAAAGTGAACTGACTAATTGTTTAGTAGTATCACCTCCAATACTATTTAAAGCTAATCTAACATTTCCTTGAGGTCCGATCCAATTAGGTAAGGTTTTTTTAATGAATTCTGGATTTAAAAATTCCGATTCATTTATAACATGAGTAGCTCCTAATGAATATAATTCATTAATTTCAGTTTGAGATTTCCCATCTCTAATAATTGAAATTGTTTTAATATTTTCTAATTTAGTAAATTGAGTTAAATATTTAGCTACTTGAGAATTTCCGGCGTTTTGAATAATCCAATCATTACCATCTGATTTCCAATCTTTAATAAATTGATGTAAAATTTGATAAGCAGTTGGAGGATTAATCATAATCGTAGCCCCTTGTTCAATTTTAAATGATTTATCATCATCATTAGAAACAATAACAAGTGGAGTAGGATCTTCATCTAGCAGAACTACAGCATGGGTTCTCCAACTTCCAAACCCTGGAGTCTTGGGAATAACCCAATCCCCAACCTTATAATAAGTAATATTAGATCCAACATATTCAACTCGAAATAATCCTTCATTTCCACCAATATGAACCGGGGTTTCTGTTTGTAAATCACTGAAAAGTTTAGGTGGTTTCCCATATCCCGCACTAATGATTCCTAAATCAGATGGATTAATTGAACTTGTAAAAGTCTTTAAAATAATTTCATTAGGTTTTAATTTTGTGGGGTCAATTGAAAATTTAGTTAATTGTAATATTTTATTAAATTCCCAGCTTCTTTCGGTGTATGTAACAGCACTGGCTTGAATGATTGACATTATTATTAATTGGTTAATTGAATAGATATGATTTGAATTGATATGAAATTAATTAATTTATTTGGAATTTTTATTTTTTTATTGTTGAAAAGTTCAAGTCCCTATTTATAATCAGAGAGATCGAGAGTTAATTTAATTTTTTTTTTTTTGTCTGTTTGACACATTTGTTGAGGGAAATTATTTTAATTATCCGTTTACGATAATTTATTTTTTAAAATAAATACATAACTAAGCAAGATAACTAATCAAGAATAATTAATCGTATGAGTAAGCAGGTCAGGATTTATTTTTTCTCTGGTGAATGATTGGCAAATGTAACTAGGTTGATAATTACGATTAATAATACATATACTAGTTAATGAATGTATTAGTTAGATGAATAGTAATATATGAATTGCTTTTCGCTCGTTATTTACTGCAAACAATAGTCATGTTGACATTCCAGGGGAATACAATCATCTTTTTCGATTATTTGAAAGAACGATAGCATACCAATTGAACATAGAATAGATCATAGAATAAATTATTACTGTATTTTTATATCAGAAGATAAGATCAAATTAAGAAATATTAACTACAGGTTTGATGCATTTTGAATCATTTTCAAACTACATCCTTTAAAAATATAATGAACTTATATAGTAATCTTAAAACGTGCTACCTGAACTTATGAAAAATTATATAATTCGTTTTTTTTGCCTGAGTTATGAATCTTGATACAGTGAGTGAGAAAAGGATTGGTCGAATACAATGGCTCGAAATATTAGGTATTAGATTCATATATACAACCACTTGACATGATGATTGTAATCTTTTTATTTAGTTAATTGAGTACAAAATCATATATTTCGTATGTTTAATTTGGTTCCTTTAAACCTAAACGAGTGATCCCGAATCATCCCATCATCCCTTTCAATATTTTGTTTAAAAATTTTAAGCGACATGGTAGCGACACTTTTGGATCCGCACGCACTACCTACTTTATACTTTATAATTAATTAACTATGTAATTGGGTCAGTGTGAAAATTTTTAATTTTTATTTATTTATAAAATTGCTTAATTAGGAAATGTGATTGAAATCTCGAAGAAATTTTTTAAGAGTATATATTTTTATTTATATATATTTTAATTATAATAACAACACCTTCTATTCAAGGGGTAAAAAGGTATAGAATCAATGAACCCTTTCATCATTGACTATCAATGTATATATATATATATATCATTATTATTTTTGGAAGGAGGTGTGTGTTTATTTATTTATTATTTATTATTTATTTATAACAAGAAAAATAAAAAGGTTATAAATAGCACACAATACACATAACCTAAAATTACATTAAATTATACATACATAAATGTTATATTATATACTATGAGTATATCGTAATGCATATAATATATATATATATAATATATATAAATGTATATAAATGTATATATTACATGTTTGGTAGTATTTTTCAAAAATTTTTTTTTTCTTAAACATCATCCACTGCCCCCGTCTCTCTTAATTTTTTTTCTTTTAATCACAACTTTCATTCCAACAACCTATTCTTATTCTTATTCTTAGTCTTATTCTTATTCTTATTATCTTTTCCCAAACTAGAGTATAATATATTTCACTCGCTTAATTTTCATTTATATTCACACCAATTAACAACTCATTTATAACAGGAATAGTAAATATATGTATAAAACATAAAAAAAAGAACAGTAATAATAATTATAATAATAATAACAAAAGAATTCATCAAAACTTAAAATAATGGGCTTCTTCACTAAAGCCAAGAGTCCATATAAAGTAAATCATACTCCTCAAAGTTCAATGGGTGATAGTGAATTCCTGGTTGGTGGTTCAGAATCTTCTTATTCTTCTGCTGATAGCTACAATAATAATAATAATAATAATATTAATAATAACAATAATAATAATAATAATAATAATAATAATAATAATAATAATAATAATAATACTAGAAAAGGTTATCATCAATCAAGACATCCATTGAAACCTTCATTGAAACAACCATCTCAAAGATCTCCATCTCCACTAAATAGAGGACCTCAACCTGATTCATCCCGTCAAGTTAAAAGTCCAAGCCATAATGATATACAAAGCATGACAAGAAGTCCTGATAATAGAGTTGGAAATAATAATAATAATAATAATAATAATAGCAATCCTCCAACTCCTCAAAGAAGACCACCTCCTCTTCAACAAAATAGTGGTGCATTCACTTTAAATTCAAATTTATCACAACCTAATAGTCCCTATATTTATAATTCATTATCTCCTCAAAAATCAGAAACTTCTCCAACTAATAAAAGACACACTAGAAATTTTTCAAATCAGAATAATAATTCATTCAATGATGATTCATTTATAGTTCAGCAACCTTCTAGATCGTCTTATTATGCAACCCAACAACAATCACAAGTGGAATCACAAGATGATGATGAAGATGATGAAGATGATGACGACGACGATGATGAAGATGATGATGATGATGATGATGACGACGACGACGATGAAGATGGCCAATCGGTATCAACCTTTTCGTCATTCCAACCCCAACAGCATCCATATTATGAACAATATAAACAGTATTATGCTGCGTTGGCTCAACAACAACAAATGTATGGGGCTAATGCTGGTCAATTCCCAATGTATCCAATGGCTGCCCCAGCTCCAGGTTATAATCAAATGTATCCAAATATGCAATTCAATCCGTTTTATTATGGTCAATATGGAATACCAACCCCACAACAGCAACAATTTCCTCAGCCAATTCAACAACGAGTACCAATACAAGCACAGAATAGATATCCATCAAATTCTTCAAGAATTTCCAGATCTCAGCCTAATTTACTTGATCTAGCACTTGAACCAGAATCAACCAATGTCAAACCACAGCCTGAACCCCTTCAAGTTCCACCCTCTGATGAAACGGTTGAACCAGTAGAACTTGAAAAGGACCAAGTTGATGATCAACAATATTTGAAATCTTTAAAAATCAGAAATGAAAAAGTCAAGATTGATAATGAATTGATTTCAAATTCTAGAAAATCCGTCATTAGAGCTAATAGATATCCTTCAGAACCCACATCTTTATTACTGAGAGTTGATTCCATGAATGGGCCCGAACATGTCGTGGTACATAATAGAGTAACTTCACTTGCATCCAACTTTAAATCTAAAGAAGAGCATAATGAAGTGGAATTTAAAGATGACGAAGATGAAAATAATCATGATGAGCTAGATGCAGATGAAGAAAACCAAACTCAAGAAGAAGAAGAAACCTTCCAACAAGATGATGAAAAAACCAAGGATAAATCATCTTTCCCTGCTTCTGAATCTATTGCTTACGGTTTACTGGATTTGAATATTTCAAGTGAAGGTAAAAGTAGATATATTTCTGATTATATGCAGCTATTTGATGCCTCTGATGAAGAGGAAGATAAAGACCAAGGTCAAGAGGAATCACTTGTGGAACCACATTTACCACCAAAAAGACCAACTCAAGAAAGTCTTACTGGTTTTGTTAATGGTAAAGAACTTAATGGCCATGATTCTCCATTATCAAGATTTCAAGATTCTACAGAATCAATTGCAAGAAAACAGTCATCAACTTCAAATTCTTCATATAATTCAATTCAAAGTGAATCTCATTTTAAAGTTGCATCTGCAAATGAAATATCTGAAATAATAGAATCTTCAAAACCAATTCAAGAATCAATTATAACAGAAAAACCAAAACAGAAAAAGAAAAAGAAAAGGGCATCACCACCAGCGCCAATATCGTCATATCAAAATCCTCCTAATCAATATGGAGGAGTCGCACCTATGCTTTCTCCCCAAATCGATCCTATGTTGATGAATCATATGATGTCAAATCCATTTATGAATCAAAATCATGCATTAGGAGGAATGTTTAATGATAAAAGAATGAGTATGATAAATCTTGATAATAATAATAATAATAATAGAAATTCAATGATGATACCAAATGCAATGATTAATGATAATACTATGAAAAGACATTCAATGGCCTTTTTACCTCAACAACAACAACAACAACAACAAGTTATGATGTCTGCAATACAACCACATCCAACTGTTTCAGATAGTACTATCAATAAAAAGATTGAAGAATTTATTATGTTACGTACTTCTATTAGATCGGGTAATAAATCTGATGAGAATAGAATTAAATGGGTTAAAGCTTTAGTAACGGCTACAAATTTCAAATTATATTCATTTATTAATGTTAAGGGTGAACCAATACCTCCTGAAGCGGCTGCGGCAAGTAAGGCTGTATATTTAAGTGAAGCAATCAAGCATCTTACGAGATTATTGAGAGAATTTGAGGCTAATAGTAACAATTCACCTGAAGAATCAAAGAGAGAAGCATTTTATATATATGCATGTCTTTTAAAACATGATTATGATTTATTGTATAATCAAAATTTCAATATCAAGAAGAATATTCAGACTTCAATAGAATATTTCGAGAAATGTTTAGAATTAAATCCTAATGATCATGAATCACTTTATAAATTAGGTGAAATATTTGAATTTGAATTCGATGATGATTTCTTAAAGTCTCTCAGTTATTATAAAAAATCAGCTAAATTAGGTTATAACAGAGCTATTTATAAGGTTGCCATGCTTTATTTAGAAGTTCCAAGTATAAGATCTATAAGATTTTTCCGTTATTTAACTGATTTATCATCGATTGATTTAAATGATATTGTTGAAGAAGAAAAATATGAATTTAGTGAAATCATTGGATTAGCATCTTATCAATTAGGTAAAATATATGAAGGTAAATATCCTGGGGATTTAAAAGTTGAAGATGAATTCATTATAAAATCTTTAGAATTGGCACCAGTTAATTATTCAAAAAGTTTAGCTTATTATAATAAATCAGCTAAATTAAATTGTTTATTAGCCCAAGTTAAATTAGGAAGTGTTTATGAATATGGGGAATTAAATAGACAAAGAAATTCCAACAAATCAATCCAATGGTATTTAAAAGCAGCAACATCTCCATTATCGTTTAGAAGACATCCAGAAGCAATGCTTGGTTTAAGTAGATGGAGTTTAAGTGGATCACAAGGATTATCAAATCATATTCCAAGTCCAAGTCCGGACCGAGCAGTTATGTGGTGTGATAGAGCAATACAAGAATTCAATGCACCTGATGCATTATATTTTATGGGAGAATTAAGTTCAATGGGATTAAGTAATATAATTCCCGAAGTTTGGTATTCAAAAGCGTATGAATTAGGTCATAACGGTGCAGCAAAAAAATTAGGTCTTCAGGATTCCTAGTGGAAACAAAAAAATAAATTACATTTAACATTATACATGTATATATCTATATATATATATATCTATACTTTTCATTTCTACATATTTCTATTTATTTATTTATTTATTTATTTATTTATAATAATAATAATACATGACATTTTTAGCATCCAAAACTTTCCGTTCTAAAATTAGAATAAATTAAATTTTTAGGCCCGGTCAATTTATAAAAATTAATGTAAGCCCAAAAAAACCTCCAAAATCTCCCATCACAATAAACGGCCCAAAAACTCAATTTTAAAACAATAAATTAATTTTATTAGCCGTACAGTAAGGAGAGGAGTTTGAATTTTATTTCTTTATCTTTAATACCTTTGCTAGCATTAGTTGTTTATTATTTTCTTGATTTTATTTTTAATCATTGCATAGTCAAAAAGTATTTTTTTTTTATTTAATTGGTTTTGTTTATCTTTATTTATTAGTTACATATCAGCATTGATTCCGAGATGAGTCTGCCTCAAAGTATACATTCTGCAAGTTCAAGGCGAAGATCTATAGCATTGCTAACTAAAACCCCATTATCGTCATCACCATTAACTGCACATTCACCACAAAGTGGCAATTCAGCTAGTAATTCCTATATTGCCAATGCCCCATTTTTAAGAGCTGATTCAAGGATAAGTCTTGCTGATAATGAAGATGCAATCGATTTTCATAGTTCAAATGAATCTTCAACTCAAAACCTTATCGGTGGTATATCTATTCCATCCACTGCCACTGCCACTGCTGAAGATAAAAATTATTCTGCTAGAATTGATGATCCCAAATTATTAGAACAAGTAGCTAAGCATTTACCCCATGAAGATCCTTTAAAATCAGAAGGAGCAGATATAACGAGAGATTTATATCGATTGAGTGTTGATGCTACTACACGTACTCCAAGAAGATCACGTAGTTTTGATTCGGCTGATTGGACAAGAGAAAGAAGAGGAAGTGGGGCAAGTTCATTAAATGTTCCTGGTGGTTTTAGACGTGAATTTTTAACTCAAAAAATTAATAAGGATCATTTGCGTACTGTTAATCCAAATTTTCTTACTAAAAATTTTGTTGAATTTTTAAGTATTTATGGTCATTTTGCTGGTGAAGAATTAGAAGATGAAGAAGATATTGCATGTCATTATAAAATTTCCGAATTTGATAGTGAAAGATTACCATTACTAGGGTCTGATGGTGAACAAATAAATCCAAAGGGTACAGCTACTGATAGAAAGGCTTATTTCTTATTACTTAAAGCCTTTGTTGGTACTGGAGTGTTATTTTTACCAAAGGCATTTTCAAATGGTGGTTTAACATTTTCAATATTAACATTAATTTTCTTTGGAATTTTATCATTATGGTGTTATTTAATCTTAGTTTATTCTAAAATTGCCACTAAAGTTTCAGGATTCGGAGAAATTGGTTTAAAACTCTATGGTAATTGGTTACAAAGATTGATTTTATCATCAATTGTTATATCACAAATTGGATTTGTGGCAGCATATATTGTATTTACTGCCACTAATTTACGAGCATTTATAAGTAATATAACCGGTTATTCGCCATCAGATTTTGAAATGTTTTGGTTTATTATATTTCAAATTGTTATTTTGTTACCATTATCATTAATTCGTGATATTACAAAATTATCATTACTGGCATTATTAGCCAATTTTTTTATATTAGTTGGATTAATAACTATATTATATTATATTTTTAGTGAATGGTTATTTACTAATAAGGGATCATTGGGACCAAATATTGAATATATTTTTAATCAAAATGATTTTTCATTATTTATAGGAGTTGCAATTTTTGCATTTGAAGGTATTGGATTAATTATCCCAATTCAAGAATCAATGATTTATCCCAATAATTTTCCAAAAGTTCTATGTCAAGTTATAGCTACCATTTCAGTTATATTCATTGCAATTGGTAGTTTAGGTTATATGACATTTGGTGAAACTATAGATACGGTTATTATACTAAATTTACCCCAAGATTCACCATTTGTTATAATGATTCAATTATTATATTCATTTGCTATTTTATTATCAACTCCATTACAATTATTCCCCGCCATTAGATTATTAGAATCTAAATTATTCTTTACTAGAACAGGTAAGAATTCAATTCGTATTAAATGGTTAAAGAATCTTTTTAGATTTATATTTGTAATATTAGTGGCATATATTGCATATATTGGTGAGCAAAATTTAGATAAATTTGTTTCATTTGTCGGATGTTTTGCATGTATTCCATTGGTTTATATGTATCCTCCAATGTTACATTTAAAGAGTTGTTGTAAAATTCATGATGGGTTAAACGATTGGGAAAGGAAAAAGAGGTATTGGTTAGGTATATCAGATTATTTCTTGGTTGTTATTGGGGGTGTTGCAATGGTTTATACAACATATCAAATTTTAGCTACATGATTGTTTTTATTTAGTTAATTCTTTTTATTTATTTATTTTTAGATACAAAAAAAATTGTTGTATTTTATATAATAATTTATTCATCATCAGAAATTAAATCTTTTATGTAACTTCTAGCATCATGAACAGACTTGGTCAAAGTAGAGCTGGCGTCGTTTAATGCTTTATTAAATTCTAATTTAAAAGTCTTAATATTATCAACTATGAATTTTTTCTTTTGTTGATTAAATTCGGGGAATTTTTCAGATTCAAAATCATCATATTTGGCAGTTAATGTATTGAAAGTATTTGGCATATAATAACTTAATGATGTGGTACCGAATAGTATTGGAGAAATGAATCTTAAAGGTAATGCTCTTCTATTGACTAAAATTGATCCTGTTAATGTGAAGGTTAATATATAGATTAAATTTGGTAATACTGGTTCTTTAATTACTGATTGAACTTGATTAGTGATGGATGAAACTTCATTGTTAATAGCACTTAATTGAGTATTCAATTCAGCTTCTACAATGGATGTTTTGTCATGTAAAAATAATCTGAATTGATTTGCATATTTTTCAAAATATGGTGTGGTCCTAATTCCCATACCTTTTATAAATGTTATATTACCATGAGCTGATTCTTGTTCTTTTAATTCAGCAGTTATTTCTTCATTCACTCCTGGCTTGCTTATAACCAATTCGTCGTCGGCGTAGAACGTTCTCTTTGTTGGTGACATGTTTAGTGCTAGATTGATCTTCTTAACTAAAGAATATTTTGACCATTCATTTTTTTTTGTTGATACTTGAAATTTTAATTGGTGCACTCTCAAATTTTTTCATTTATTTTGTAAAATAATAATAATTAAAAGTAATATATAATAATAATAATAATAATAGTAGTAATAATATACATAGTGCCATATATAAGAATATACATGTTTTAATAGAAGATGAAAAAGGCAAACTAAATAAAAAATAAAAATGAAAGACTATATTGATAGAAACAAAACAAAATAAAAAAAAAATACATCCCCTATGGGATAAACTAAAATAAACTAAAACCAAAATAAATATACAAATTAATATGTCAATGAGTGAAAAAATGTTTCTTTTCTTTTATTTTCATTAAAAGTGTTTTCCTTTTTTTTAAAAAAAAACTTTACATTACAATTACTTTTGCTTACCGAATAAACTCTTCTTCTTTTTCTTATGCTCTAACCCACTAGTTTTATTAGAATCAGCTATACCGCCCAATGGCTTGACAACTAATTCTGGAGGTGAAGGTTGTTGTTGAACTTGTTGCTGTTGTTGTTGTTGAGGCAATTCATTACTTTCATTACTACTTGAAGTCTTTGGAGTATCATACGTATTAGTTGATGATTGGCTAGAAGCATTCGATGCTAAATTTGGAGGTTGTAAATAATTAGCTGAACCATTACTATTATAAGTATTACCACTACCATTTTGATTTGTGGATTGAACTGGTGGTGGTCCACCATTTAAATTAAGATTATTAAATTGTCCATTTAATGGATTACTAACTGATTTTCTTTGTTGAGCTCCATTAACTGCTGGAACTTGTAAAGCATTCATTGGTCCTAACGATCTCCTTTTTTGATGACTTGGCATTGGCATTCCACCTCTACCTCCCATATCTAACCCTTCTAATGCTCCATTCATTGGAAATGCAGATCTACGGTTTTGTTTCTTAGGATTCATTCTAAATCTTTGTTCAACAAATGGATCAATTGGTGCTGCCGTATTAAAGCCGGGTTGTGCTCCTGGTGGTAGATTAGGATTGTATTGTTGTGGAGGGATTGGTTGTTGTGAACCACCATATTGTGGTTGAGGTGGATAATCATTATATGAGCTTACTGAATTTGGAATAGATCCAACTCTACGAACAGGATACCCATTTGGTGGTGGTGGTAGTACTTGTTGCTGCTGTTGAAGTTGTTGCTGTTGTTGTTGATATCTATTAACGTTGGATACCATTGAATTACTACTTCTTAAGTTTGGAGGTAAACCATTTGGAGGCAATCCTTGAGATGGTAAACCATGAGGAGGTTGTTGATCTAAAGGAGATGGTTGAGGTTGATAACCTTGGTAGTATCCATTACCATTATAATATTGAGGTTGGGTTTGCGCTTGAGGCTGACGAGGTTGTTGTTGAGGGGGTGGACCATAATAAGGTTTTTGATATTGAGGACCACTATAATTATTATCATACTGTTGATCTTGAGATTGAGAATATTGATCTGAAGAAGTAGAATTTGAAACTTGCAATTCACGAGCTGCTAATGCTTCCTCACGTTTTCTTAATTCTAATTCTTTTTCATAATAATTTGGTACATCTCCATTAAGTTTTACTTCTTGTTGTGATGGTCGTTGAACTGGTTGTTGAACTGGTTGTTGAACTGGTTGTTCATCATTAATACTAGCTCCATATAAGGCAATATGAGTTAAATCGGCTAAATTATCCCCTGGCTGAACTGAATCTCTAATATTTCTATTAGTAGTATTAGTGGTAGTGGAGTTACTGGCAATTCTTTTAACTTCCTCGTCGATTTTTTGCTTTTGGATATCTAATTCTTGTTGGGATAAAATTTTCTTTTCATCTAAATCCAGTTGAAATTTATTAAATGATTGTTGTAAATTTTGAGATTTTAAATCATAATCATGTTTTAAAGATTTTAATTTTAATTCATAATCATTCTTTTGAGAATCGAATTTTAAATTTAAATTCTTAAAATTATTATTTAAATCAATTAAATTTAATTCATTTAATTTAATTTCATTAAGTAAATCTTGATTGATTTTTTCATTTTTATTAATTGAATTAGTTAAATCTTTAGATTTATAATCTAATTCATTTAATTTTTCATGTTGTAAATCAATATCATTATTACCTCTTGAGAAAAAAATTGAATTTTTTGAATTAATTTTAAGATATTGACACATTATTGAATAAAGATTTTCTAAATATGGAGTTTTAATCCCATGATCATCACCTAATAATATTGGTTGTAATAATAATAAATCAATTTCTAATCTATCATTAAATTGATTATAAAAATTATAAAATAATGAATTTGTTTGAATAAATTTTTCATCATTCTTAGTAAATGGATAATAATTTGACCAATGATTTAATAAATTTGTTTCATTTTCAAACCCTTTAACTAATTTACAATCCATTTTTTTAATAATTTTAAATAATTCATTTATAATACCTTTTATTAATGGTTGACATAATATTTGTTGATGTAAAGTTGATGGATATGGACCTTCAAATATTATTGTTAAAGGATTAAATACAATTCTTGGTAAAGCTAACTTCCATTGATAAGTCATAAATTCTTTATTATTAAGAGATTTTAATAAACTTATAGCATTATTGGAATCTTGTTGAACTGAATGTAATAATTTATAAATTCGTTGATAATTATCAGAATTTTTAAATAAATCACTTGAAGAATTAGAAGATGAACCAAGGTAAATTCTAGTATCATTATTTCTAATGGTATGATTAAATTTATTTGCTGATAATTGTTTAATATCAGATTCATTCATTATTGACATGATTATAATTTTGGCTTGTAAATTTGTTGGTAAACTCAATTTAATAAATGGTTCCAAATTAATATATCCTGTACTTTCAATTAATATAATCGTATCTTCATTAATATATGGTAATAAATCAGTTGTAATTGATTGAAAATCTTGTAAAGAATTTGAGCTTAATAAAATTATATCAAATTTATAAGATGATTGAGGAATTTGATTAATTGATTTATAATGATAATGAGGTTGAAATGATAAATCATTATTATAATGATTTGATGACCATAAAATTGGAGTTGAAATTAATGGATTTACCATTGATATTTCAATTGATGATTTTGTTTCAAATAATCTCCACGCATAATATACAAGGTTTGCATTAGAACCAATGGTTAATATTTGAACATTAGACATATTGATTCTGAATAATTAGATGTATGTTATGGTTGTCTTGGAAGAATATATTGATGATTATGATTGATTACTATTATTATTATTGTTATTGATAAAGATAATAATAAATGATGGGTTGGAGTTTTTTAAGCGAATGTAAATTGATAATAAAATAAAGAAAGTAAAACAAAAATATAAATATATAACTATATGTTTATACTGAATATATAGTCAATATTAAGATTAAACTTGGATTGGAGGAAGGGATGTAGTGGATTATTTAAATGAAATCCATTAGATATTATTGTATCAAAGAAGAAATCAATTTGTTTAAAATTTGTTTTAGAAAATTTGATTTTCTTTTTGGACTCGAAACCAAAAAAAAAAAAAAAATTAAAAAAATAAATTAAATAAAATCTTTTTTTTTTTTATAATTTCTATATATAGAATTTATATTACGTATAATTATTTTTAATAATTTAATTTAATTTATTTCATTTATTTCATTTATTATTTAATAAAAAAACTATAAAATGATATGATAGTAGTAATTAAAATGAAAATACACATCTACATAATATCTAATATATGTAAAGATCATTTACACATCTATAATTTGAATATCTAAATAAATTATAAGACGTGTTTTCCCCCTTACAAGAAAAAGGAGCATTGTTTGCAGTTAAATGAAATTTTACTATCAAAATAAATAGTTATTTTTTTTTACAATTAAAGTATTATTATTATTATTATTATTATTATTATTATTATTATTATTATAATAATAATGAAATAGATTAATATAATTATAATATATAATATGTCATCACTTCCTCGTAGTACTTGCTTTTAAAACTATTTTATTTATTATATTATACATATTTTGTGTACCGTTTATACCGAATTAGAACATGACGTTATGTATTGCAGCACGGATGTCTTCTCCATAAATTTAAATAAAGTCCCCGTTTTTAATAATAATAAATAAAACTTTTAAATTTACCCCCTTTAAGTAATATTTCATTCCTAACTGGGATTCGAGTTTTTATAATACATAATATTTATAATATTTTTATATGTATTTTAATGTTTTAAAAATTTTTGATCTAGTATATATTTTAATAGTTTCATGATACCTTTTACTTGTGATTTTTACCTTTAATTTAAAAATTAAAAGTTTAAAATTATAAATTATAATTCTACACAAATCTTATCTTATTATATACTTTTAGCTTATTTTTACAATACAATGAAAAAATTAATTAATTAATTTAAAAATCTAGAATGTGTATGTTTTTAATAAAAGATACACATTCCACCGTAAATAAAATTTAATGTGGTTAATCTAGATTGTTTGGAAGCGACATTTGATCCTTTGAAAATGTCTCGGTCTTATGTTTTATTTTCTGGAAATGTCGCAACATCCCTCTCAATAAAAAATTTTTCATTTCAAAGTTGAATCAATCATGAAACAGTTCTTTTTCTTTTACTTTTCTTTTCTTATTAATTAATCCATCCCAATGACGTCGTTGATCATTTTTAAATATTTTCAACTTGATAGTCGTTGGCTCTATAAAATATTTTACTTTTTTTCTTTTCATTAATTGTGATGAAAGATTAAAATTCTTTATTTTTCAAATTAGTTGTATGGTATTATAAATTATATTATTATTAAGGGTGTATCTCCGGTTGATGAGTGAAACTATGACTCTTTCGGTCATGATCCCTTGAACATTGTTCTATATATATATAGATATATATTAATTTAAAAGTTGTAGTGAAATGTTAATATCTTTATTCTATTTAACATATATTGATCTTCAATTGATGATAGAAAGTAATGAATTAACGTAATAATCATTGATCATTGGTGTCTTCTTGCTCTAATCCTCTCCAACCTATCTTGTCTTCTTTTAAAAATTAATGATTTAACAAAAATTAGAAAAATTATTTATGAGATAAAAATATAAATCGACGCGTGTAAATATAATATATATATTATCAATTAAATAAACAACAACCATTAATGTCATCAAGAGGACAATTAATCCTAATAGAAGGATTGGACAGATCAGGTAAATCCACCCAATCATCTATATTAACTTCCAAATTTCCGAAATCAAAATTAATTAAATTTCCTGATCGATCTACCACAATTGGGAAAATTATTAATGAATATTTAACTAATAAACAATTTAAATTAAATGACCAATCAACTCATTTATTATTTCTGGCTAATCGTTGGGAATTAAACAATGAAATCATCGACTTATTAAATGATGGATACTTTATTATATTAGATCGATATATTTATAGTGGTATTGCTTATTCATTAGCTAAAACTGAATTTTCAAAATTAAATCAAAATGAAGATGATTCAAATATAATATCTGATAATAATACTAATAAAATTGAGCAAATCGGTGATATTAATTGGCTAGTTGGTCCTGATATTGGATTACCCAAACCTGATTTAACATTATTTTTAACATTAGATTTAGATGAATTAAGTAATAGAAAAGGTTGGGGTGATGAAAGATATGAATTACAAGGATTTCAAAAAATTGTTAAACAAAGTTTCTTAAAGATTTTACCCACCAAAACTGATAATTCAATTGAAATTCTTGATGTTAATAATAAAGATATTAATCAAGTTTCTACATTAATTTGGGATATAATTGAAAATAAAGGTATAAATAAATTAACTAATAAACCCATATATAAAATAAAATCTGTTAATTGATTAAATTAAGCTAATTTATCTAAATAATTCAATCGGTCTATTATTTTAATCTTCAGAATTTCTTGTATTTGTCCTCCAAGATAAATTTCATCTAATATATAATATAATTTATAAAAATTAAATACAAGATCTAATTCACAAACACTATTAAAATATTCATCTAAAATCTCCACTAAAAATTGTAAACTTTCTAAATAACTTAATTCGCTATCATTTAAATCAATTCCTAATATAAAATATAATCCGGCATATCTTCTATAAACTAATTTATGTTGTTGTTCATATTCAACAAAATTCGATTGATATTTGGAATCTCGTGAACTTATTAATCGATGGATCTCAATTATATATCTTTGTTTATCTTGATTCAGATAATTATTATTAAACCATTTAACTAATCTTGTTTTACCTTGTCTATTTAGTATTAAAAGAAAGTGAATTGTCATTATTATTGGATAGAATGGATTGTAATTTTGGATTTATAATTTAATGAACTGACGTTTATTCGGATTGGTTGATAGAATAGCCTGTGATCTGCTGAGATATCATACACTATAGGTATGTTTATATAGTTAGGTGGATAGTAGTTGTTGTCTAAATCAAAAGAAAAAATAGAATCTCCTTTTTTTAATAAAATTTTGAGGGAAGCAAACGCCAAACCAAAAAAAAAAAAATTAAAATAAAAGTTGCAGCATAATACACGTAACTTTTTTCTTTTTATTAGAAACTTTATCAATTGATCTAATCAATCGAATCCATCATGAGTTATAATAATTATGGTAATGGTGATGATGGAGATCTGGATAACGAAGGAAGTGCTGAATATAAGCAATATGAAATTAAAGATGGTATAATCTTTTTAATTGAAATATCACCAGAATTATTACAACCAATACGTGAGTTAAATAATAAATCTCAATTATTTGAAATATTATCAAGTATAAATGATTTATTATCTGAATTGGTTATAACTATGAAAAGTACCGGAGTTGGGATTTATTTTTATAATTGTGATATATCATCAATTAAAAATTCAATTTTAAAACCAGTATCAAATTCAACTTCAGGATTTACAAAATTGTTTAATTTAAATGTTATTAGTTTAACAGATATGAAAGTTTTAAATGATTTAATCACGGATGATTTACAAGGAATTAGACCATTAGATTATTATTTTAATCATTTATCCAATCATGATACCGAAAATTTACCCATAATTTTAGATAGATTAATTCAAGATTTTAGTCGTAAAAAGGAATTTAATAGAAAAAAATTAATTTGGTTTACTAATAATGATAAACCTTATAGTAAAGAATCAACAAAAGAAAGTTTATGGAGAGTTATCAATGATTATTTTTATTATAAATATTTTATTAATCCAATTTTTTTAAATAAAGGTGCTTCAAGTTCATTCAATATGTTATTATATCAAGATATTTTTTTAAATACCAATTATTTGAGAAAACCCACGCAACTACAAAGTCAACAACACGAAGATGAAGACGATGACGATGATGATGATGATGATCAAGCAGAAAGAATAGCTGGGTTTGGGAAAGGATCCACATTATTTAAAACAACTACCGTTAATAGTCAAATTAAACAAAATATTTTTAGAATTAAAGAAATCCGCCGTATACAGTTTGCATGTGATTTAATATTAAGTAATGGTCCAAAATTAGGTGGTAATTTAGGATGTTCTATTAAAGGGTATACTTTATATAATCATGAAAAATATAAAAAAGTTGTTCCAACATTTGATAAAGATGGAATAGCTCAAACTGTGGAATTAGAGTCAAATATAATTAATCAAAATACAGGTGAAATTGTGGATTTAAATGATGTTCCAAATAGTAGTGAAGGTAATGGATCAAGTAATAAAAGAAAGACTCTAACGCAAAGGAAAGATGAAAATAATATAAGAAAAGGTTATCCAATCGGGGGTAATGAAGTATTATTTTTAAAACAGGAAGTTGTTAATTATATGATGAATTATACTTTTGATCATGGATTTGAAAAGAAATCAATGGTCAAGGAAGAAGAACAAGTTATTGATGAATTTGGATTTGGTGAACATACAATTGAAGAACAAGAACAAGAAGAAAGAGAGGAACAAGTATCAAAAAAATCAAAAGATATTGAATATAGTTCGCCACCATACTTAAAAATTCTTGGATTTAGAAGTATTGAAAGATTTGATCCAACTTATAATTCAACAGCAGCAGTTTTTATAACTCCTGATTTTCATAATGGATTAAAATCAAGTATTAGTAAAGGAGGATATAATAATTCATTTCAAACATTTTCATCCTTATATCAATCATGTGTAAAATTAAAAAAATTTGGAATTGTATTTGGATGTACCAAGAGAAGTTCAAAACCTTCATTATATGCATTATATCCAACTAGAATTAGAAATTCATCAAGAAATATATCAGAAGAACAAGATTTTCCAGAAGGATTTTTATTAATTAGATTACCATGGATTGATGATATCAGATCATTACCACCTCATATAATTAATAATGATTTTAATCATTTTAATTTACAAAATAATCAATTGGAGGAAAGAGAAGAACAAGGTATTAAACTTATATCTTCTGGATTAATTAAAGATTTTAAGGATTTATTTAGTCAATTCTTTTATGAAAGTTATAATCCAAAAGATTTTCCAAGCCCTTCATTAAATTATTTTTATAAAGTTATTAAACATGAATTATTGAAAATTGAATTAAATCCTGAAGATACAAAATTAATTAAAAATGATATAACAAGTTTAAAATTAAGTGAATTAAGAAATTATTTAACTAGTAATGATGAAAGATTAAGTATTATTAAAAGTATTAATAAGAAATTACAAGAAATTGAAGAAACATTACCCAAGAGACCTCTTGAAGAAGCTTCATCGTCGTCATCAAAACGTCAACAAACTGTACCACAATTAAATGAAGATGCTATATTACAAGCTTGGAAGAATGATGAATTTAGTAAATTTACTGTACCTCAATTAAAAGGATTTCAACAAACATATAAAGATAAAATTAAATCAGCAACTAAGAAACAAGATTTAATTGATAATATTAAACAATTCCTTGACTCAAGAGAAGTTTCATAAGTAAGTTAATGTAATTTGATGTTTAATTTATAGTTATCGTTTGATTGCAAGATTTAATACTAGATGAGGGATTTTTGCGCTTGTTCGAAAAATATACAGATTATTACAGTTGCTATGATTATTTAATTACTCTTTCCTTTAAGGTGAGCGAATGTTAATAAACAACGCAAATCATATAATCGTTATTGATAATAAGTAACCCCTTATATATTCATATGTTCATATATATCGGATCGAAAAGATTTAGATTCGGATAATATTTTACTAAAAATAAAAATGTGCATCAAGTTGCAATCACAAAATAAATTGAATATCTTTTTTTTAGCCAATCAACAATTTGTTGATAGTAATCATTTCTTAAAAAATAGGTCATTTAAAAAGATAATTAAATACAAATAAGGTATTGTTATTATCATAATTATTAATCATTATCTCTCATGACCATTTAGTTGATCTTTGAAAAGCTTAATCTAGAGACAATTATATAATGAAAGAAATTTTAACAAAAGAATTTTAACGTATTGATCCAATATAAAGAGAGATCAATTGTTTTTTCCTTAGTTCTACAATTAGTAAATATGAAGAAATTCATATAATAACCAAAGAAACAGAACTTAAAATATAAATTTATAGTGAATGTACGTAAGAATTATGTATACAAACCCCTTTAAGAAAAATTTTAAGTACCGTAATAAAATTTAAAAAAAAAGTTTAAAAATTAAAAATTACTTTAAAAATAATAATAAATTTTTTATATAAATAATAATATAAATTCCTCTGTCATTTATGACAGGTAATAATTTAATTTAAATCTTTTTATTTATCATTTAATGAATTCATTTTTAACTATAATTTAAATTCTTATTATTATTTATGATTACAACATCTTATTATTTAATGTATGTATATTTAACAATTTTATTCAATGTGAGAATGATTGATTGATTTACAATAATAGGGCTACGTCATAGATATAATGAAAGATAGATTATCGATCTAATCTATTCTAATCTATTGTATTGTTTTAATTAATTTTTACTATTCCTTATTGTTCGTTATAAGATTGCTAATTTAATAATAATGATCATTTTCAGAGTTTTGCGATGATGGGAAGATTTTCGTGCCGGATTTTTAAGCGATATTTCCGGTAATTTAGGGAGGAAAAAAAGATGGGGTAAAAAGAAACAAACACACATTCCACATAATTCATTATTTTTAATTTATAATTTTAATTCATCATTAAATACTAACAGCCATCTTTTTAGAATTAGACTAGACAATAGAAGTCATCATCATATCATATCATATTATATACTTTATAAGTAGAACGCCTTAAAATATGAATAATCAAACGCGTTTACCACCATCATATTCATCAATAATAATGGAATCTGGTGATAATTTACCAACATATACGCGACCTAGTGAATTATTACCAAACTATCAACCAACCCTACAATTTTATGGATTAAGTTTATTTAAGACTGAATTCATAACTCCATATCAATCTAATGACGGTACTAGAAGTTGGAAACCAGTTATTTTAGAATTAAATTCAACCCAATTAAATATTTATAGTTTAAATATATCCAACAAATTGAATGATGTTATAATATGTTTATATAATGAAATGAATGGACTTGAACGAGTATTGAAGGAATTAAGCAATAAGAAGAATGGAACTAATAATAATAACGAAGAAGATTTATTTTCTGATTTTGATATATTTGATGCTTATGTAAATCCAATTAAAGAAATTAATGGGAATAATAATTCTAAATTATCCAAATTTAAATCCAATTTGAAAAGTTTAAAGAATAATAAAACCTTAAATTTTAATTTATCAAAGTTTCATTCATTATTAAATAATAATCAATTATTGTTTGAACCAATAAATTCCCAAGATACATATATCAAATTTTCCAATAAATATCAGGGCAATTTAATCTATTCCTATACTTTATCAAATTTACAAATTGGTCAAGCTCCCTCTTTACAGCAATTAATATCTGCCATTTATAAAGATGAATCTCCTGAAAATTTGACACTGAAGAAATTTCAAAATTTAGTCAAATATAAAAATACATTACGATTAAGAATTGAATATAAACAAATTTTATTACAATTTTGGTCATTTTATGGAATGATCCATTGGCATAGAATTTTAAATATCGGGAAAGATTTAAGTAAGCCCCTTGAATTAAGATCAATTACAAAATTAAAATCAATCCCTTATAGATATTTAAGTCGAAACAATGAATTTTTAGCATCAAATGCTGCTGCTGCAAATTTAAGACGGAGAAATAGAATTCAAGATGATGAAGAATATATTTCTGTTGATGATGATGATGAAGATAATGAAGATGAATCAATTGAATATGAGTTTGAATTGTTTAGATCAGGAATGGAAATCTGTTTTAATGATTCATTTAGGAATCCAACGGCAGCAAACAATAATAATAATAATATTTCTTTATCAACTAAATCATGTAATTTATGTGATTGTAATTCACGTACATCCAGTATAATATCGAGTGATTCATTATTTGAAACAAGACGAGAATCAATATCATCAACCAATACATCTATTCACTCGACACCCAGTAGTACAATTGATTCATTATGTAAATTTACAATTAATTTACACAGTTATAAATTTATTTCTTATGATAGATTTTATACAAATTTTGAAAAACAATATATTTCAAATTGTATACCTGATTTAAAATCTTATGATAAATGGGATGGTAAGAATCTTACCATAAGTAATTTTAATTACTTTCTAGATAATAATAATAATGCTGCTAATAGTAAAAATGAAAATCATTATAATAATTTATTTATTGGATATAATTCATTAACTGATCTTGTTTATTCATTTGATAAATTTAGACAAAAGAAATCAAATAATTTATCAACTACAAATTGTTCTACTGGCTATTGTCGAACATTTATAATTCATCAAAGTGGTTTAGTTAGTGTTGCAATATTAGATAATAAATCAAATTAAATACATAGTTGATTCATAGTTAATAGAGTTTTTATATTATTATCATTATATACAGTCCCTTAAAAGAATTTCTTGGTTATTAAATTTTTGTTGGAAAAGTGTGCTGTCATTTTTTTCTCTGATTTTAAATTTTTCAGATTCCACAATTTCTCTTTATTTATTTCTTTTCTTTTACTTTCAATAATTAATCTTAATCAGATTCCATTAGATCTTATAAAGTTACTTGGAATCATCAACTTATCAAACAGTTTCCTAATCTCCACTGTCCCCTTTAGGTTACTATTCAATCCATTTTACCCAAGTATATATAATATACCTTAAATATATATAAATATATATAAATATATACTTTACATCCCCCCATTCTGCTGTTTTCCAAATTGATTTTTGTTAAGCATTGCCATTACTTATTCTCCAACTGTTAAACAATGCCAACTCCTGCTGAAATTATTGCTGCTCGTCATAATAATGATAATCAATCATTAACTACTAATGGTGATGATTCATATTTTGAAGATAATGATGAATTAAATGATGATACTATTTCAACCACCACTTCAACTCCTTCCATTGCTGACGAAAGTGCCTTTCCTGCTTTGGGTGGTAAAAAGTCTACGAATTCTTCTGTTTCTGCAACACTTGGATCTTCTTGGGGTCCTGCCATGAAAGCCCCAATTTCAAATTCAAATTCAAATTCAAATTCAAATTCTCCTTCGCCTGCTCTTAAACCAAAAGTTGGTAGTGGTCGTCCTTCAACCCCAGATGGTAAAGCTAAAATTTCAACTATTCAAGAAGCGTTTTCATTAGATGCTGAAGATCAATTAAATGTTTCAAAACCAGAATTTTTTAAAATCTTAACCAATGTTAAATCAGAAACTAATACAAGTATTGAATGTACAACTTCTCAACATACCAAGAAGAGAACTTATTTAATTACTGGTAAAGCTGAGGATGTTATATTAGCTAAAAGATTGGTTATTAAACAATTAACAAAGCCAGTTACTTCAACTTTTACAATTCCTGCTAAACTTAGATCTAGAGTTATTGGTCCACAAGGTAAAACTTTAAAACCGATTATTCAAGCTAATGAAGTTAAAATTGATATTGGTAATGTTTCTGAAGGTGGTGATGATGATGACGAAGAAGAAGATGATGATGATCTTTATTCAAAAACTATTAAAATTAGTATTGATGGTGATGTTGAAGGTTGTAAAAGTGCTAAAGCCCAGATTTTGGCTATTATTAAAGAAGAAACTAAAACTTTAACTACCAAGATTAAAGTTGATGATTCAATTAAGCCATTTGTTGCAAATGAATTAAAAACAATTATTTCGACTAATGATACTTTAGATATTTCAGTTCCTGATTATAAGTCTTCGAGTTCAACAATTTTAATTTCCGGTGATAGAGAATTAGTTTTAAAGGTTAAACCTGAAATTAAAACTATTTTAGAATCTTTATCAAGGAAAATTACTATTGAAGAAGTTCCAATTCCTAAATTAAAACATCGATTCTTACCAATTGATAAAATTTTAGAAGAGAATAATGTTTTAATTAAATTACCGGGTGAAGGTGAAACTGATGTTAAATTTATAGGTGATAAAAAGAATATTTCAATTGCTAAAGAAAATGCAAGACAAGCAAGTTCTCAATATAAAATCGAAGCTCTTGATATGTCAAAAGCTCATAAGGGTAATTTGAAACATGTTAAGGCCGTTGCTGCACTTTTAAATAAAAATGGTATATTTAAACAAATTTCAGTTGAAAATGATCTTACTATTAAAGTCCCAGATACTAAAACTTTAGCTGATGATGAAGTTACTTCAATTCCAATTGAAATTGTTACCAAGAATAGTGATGCTGAAAAGACTTTAAAAGCAAGAAAATCAATTGTTCAAGCTGTTAATAAAATCACTCCTAATCAAACTAAAGTTATTGAAGATATTGATGAATTTTTAGTTCCAAAAGTTGAAGAAACTATTAAGGACGTTGCTAAGGAAAATAATGTTTCATATGTAATTTTAGGTAAAACAATTACATTATTTGTTGAAGAAAAAGCAGAATCTGCTGATGATTTTGATTTCGTTGAAACTGAAGAAGACTCATCAATTGGTTTAAGTAAAGTTGATGGATCTTTAACTAAATTAAGAGAATTATCTTCAACTTTAGAATCAATTGTTATTTCAATCCCATCAAAGGATCAATCTCAAATTTCCGGTCCAAGAGGTACTACTTTAAAATCCATTTTAAATGAAGTTGAACCGGATTCAGTTATTGTCAAATTACATTCAAATGGTAAAGGTTCATCTAATGACGAAATTTATATTCATGGTATTAAATCTGAGGTTAATAAAGTTAAAAAGGAAATTGATATTGTTCTTGCTGATGCAAAAGAACATACTGAAGGTTATTCGAGTATTTTAGAAGTTCCATCTATAATTTTATCAAGATTAATTGGTAAGAATGGTGCCAACTTAAATTCTTTAAGAGATGAACATGGAGTTAAAATTGATGTTGGTGATGAAGGTAAATCAGAAGAAATTAAAGATAAAAATGCCAAAACTTCACTTGTTATTGCGGGTATTAAAAGAAATGTTGAAGAATCAAAATTAAAAATTCAACAATTAGCTAAAAAATGGTCTGATGAAACTACTTCAAGATTAAAGATTGAAAATGAATATCATAGAAAATTAATTGGTCAAGGTGGGGTTTATATTAATAGATTACAAGATAAATATAATGTTAAAATTAGATTCCCAAGTACTGCTAATGAAAACAACAATAACAATAATAATAATAATAATAATTCTGATGCTCCAAAACATAAAGATGAAGTTACTATTAAAGGTTCTTCAAAGAATGTTGCTAAAGCTGAAGAAGAATTATTAGATTTATATAAATATGAAAAAGAAAATGGTTTCAAGCAAATTGTCCAAATTCCAGTCAAAGCTATTGCAAGGGTTATTGGTAAAGCTGGTGAAACTATTAATGATATTTCTGCTGATACTGGCATTGAATATAAATTTAAGAGAGATTCTGAAGCTGAAGAAAGTACCGGATTTGCAGAAGTTGAATTAACTGGGGCAAGATCTGCTCTTAAAGAAGCTGCTAAAAAAATTGATGAAATTGTTCAAGAGATTGAAAATTTTACTTCTGTTACAATTAAAGTTCCATCTAAGTATCATCGTGATTTAATTGGTCAAGGTGGAAATATTATGAAACAAATAATTTCTAAAGCTGGTGGAGATGATTTACCAAGAAATAAATATTTTAAATTATTAAATATTCCAAATGAAGGTTCTGGATCTGATGAAGTTACGTCTCAAGGTGATAAAACAATTGTTGATAAAATTGCGGCTGAAATTAAAAGAATTATTTCTCAAAAAGAAGCTGAAATTATCGAAGAATATGAATTAGCCAAAGAAAAACATAGATTAATTGTTGGACCGAATGGTTCAATTCGTCATTCATTACAAGATGAGTTTGGAGTTTCTATTGATATTCCAAGACCTAATGATGTTTCATCAACTATTAAATTAGTTGGTTTACCTGAGAAGATTGAAAAATTAAAGGTTAAAATTGATGAATTAACTAAAGATGATTGGACACAATCAATTGATATTCCTGCTAAATATCATGCATTAGTTAGTGAAAAGGGAGCAATTTTTAAAAAATTGAAGGCTGATTTTAATGTTGAAGTTCAACATGGTAATTTAACTAGACAAGCTGCTAAATTATCTAATGCATCAATTCCAACTCCTCCAGAATCAGCCTTTCCAACTGAAGATAACTCAACTTCATTTACTGTTGTTGAAAATGAATCTGAAGAAGGTTCCAATGATACCATTATTCCATGGAGATTAAAAGGTGATTCTAAAGATACTGCTAAGGCTGCCAAATTAATTGAACAACGTTTAGAAAATGCCAAAGCTTCTAACTTTAATGGTTGGTATTATTCAAAGAATCCATCAACATTTTCAAAGGTTGTTGGACCTCAAGGTTCCAAGATTAATCAAATTAGAAATAAAACCAATACTTTTATTACAGTTCCAAGAATAAATGATAAAAATGGTAATTTTATCTATTTAGTTGGTAGTGAAGAAAACTTAAACGCTGCTAAGAAAGAAATTGACAATGCGCTTAAATAAATCAATTAAACAAGAAAAAAACAAAAAGTCAAGAAATTCCAATTAGTATTTTACGCTTCGTTAAAAATAAGAAAAACAAAAGCCAGATCAATGTGTGATTTGTATATTATTATTGTTGTTGTTACTATTATTCTTATTATTATTATTATTATTATTATTATTATTATTATTATTATTATTTGACTTCTGTTTAATTAGTTTTTCTTTTTTTTGTAAACATTATTGTACTTTTAACTTTTTCTATTTAAGGTGGGAAAACAAAAATAAAAAAACGACTTTTATATAAAATAATATTACTATTACTTATTTAACTTCTTTACATTGGCACACTAAGTGTTTAAGCATTAATGATGTCATTTGTACTCGTGTTTTACCAACCCTTGTTACTGATTAAGCATGATAGTGGGTTAGATTATAATTAAGAAATTTATTAGCTCTTTTGCAGCTTATTTTTTAATGACGTCCTGTCTATCCAGAAGAGCTTATAGTCTGTCAATTACAGAACTGGCTATCGTTAATTTTTATATTATTAAACTATAAGATCGCACATTTTGATTTTTCGTATATTAAAGGCGCTTCATAATTTTTTTTTAGATCTATATTTAGCCAATTATTTTTAGACAAATTTATATTTAAACAAATTTATTTTTAGATAAGACTTCTTTTAGGTAAAATTAGACTTAACCAGATTTATATATAGTTGGATAAAATTCCTACAATTATGTTCTTCCATCATTAGTATCCCAAGTGTACATCATGTCTTCAGATTCAGATTATAGTGCTGCATATGTTGCTGACTTTGCAGTTAACTATCTACCAAAATTACCCCGAGAAGTGTTTTCAACCATTCGTAATTACTTGTCTGATCCAGACATACTTGGTTTACTATTAGCAACCCCAGATGGCGATTTGAGAACTATGATCGTTGAAACAGTTTGTAATAAGGAAATCACTTTTTTTTGTGATGGAGAGCCTGGAATTGATCCAATCAGTGAAATTATGGATATGCATCAATTTAATCCACAAAGATTTGTGATTGAAACAAAAGGCGTTGGATTCTTGCAAGCAAGGCAAAAAATGCAATCACTAAAAGAAAGGCTTTCAACATATAATGTAATATGTTTATCGATTGATTTAAGACCTACTGATGATGTAAGTGGATATGAATTAAGTGAGGATGATTTAAGATTCTTGTTGTCGTTCCCAAACATAAAAGGTTTTCAAATAACTTACGCAGAGTATAACGCACTTGCTGATTTATTCAAAACTGATATTTTCGTAAATTATGCTCACCTAGAAGAATTTAGGCTTTTCAATCAGTCATTTGGTGAAGATGCCACTGCAGCGACTATAAAGCTTCCTCTGAGTATACAAGAGGTGATAATACGTAACAAATGGATTGATTATATCGATATTGGAAGCTCTATTACAGAGTTATGCTTGATTAATTGTAATCTTGTAGATGGATTCATTAAGTTTTTCCCACCCGGTTTACAGGCATTGGAACTAATTAACAATAAATTGGAATCATTACCACTTTCACTCTTGCCTTCTACCCTTAAAGTTCTAAATTATTCGGATAATCAGATAAAAAGACTATTGAAGAATGATAATACTATTTGGCCATCAAGTTTGAGGTCTATACACTTAAACGATTGTGATATAGATCAAGACCTATTAATTGAAATGTCTTCAGTAGCCTGGCCACCTAATCTAAAACAATTGAATTTAATCGGGAACCCAATTCATGACATAGCTCCATTAAGCGATTTACCTAATTCATTAGAAGTTTTAAATTTGTCAGGATGTTTGGTTGATTTCGATGCTACTAAGTTTAATTTCCCAGAGTCATTGATCGCTTTATTGATTCAATTGAATGAAGTTGCTGGGATAGTTGGATTTCCTCCTACTTTAAAGACATTAACTATAGGTAATTTTAGTTCATTTGACAAATTCGAAATTCCTTATCTGATTCAAACGCTATGTATATCCGATATATCAATTGAAGAGTTGAACGTTATAGATTGGAGTATATTTTCAAATTTGACTTCTCTTTTCTTTGTCAGGTGTGGTATAACCTCGATTGATAATTGGATTCCTCCTCCAAATTTAGAGGTGTTACGTTTTAATTTAGAACCCATTATTCAGCTTACTATGGAATCACCGTTATTTAGTACGAAAAATGATAAACTAATCGAGCTTCAATTTTATCATTGTGATATATTTGATATCAGAGTAGATACCGGTAATTTTGTAAGACTCAAGAAATTTCTAATAACATCAAAACTAATGCAAAAGTTGGGATTTGAGTACATTAATGGAGAATTTAAAATTTATAGATGATGAATTAAATGGGGAGTGTATATCAATTTAAAAATATTATAGCCTTAAAAGCTCAATTTTTGGATTACAGTATCTAATTTCAATAAGTAGTTAATTTCTGAATTATTCAAACGGTTAAATATTTTTTTTTAAAGAAACGTTTTTTTTATTAATTACAATTTATCTTTTATGTATACATAGAGGAAATATACATCGACGACGGTTGCACAAAAGAAAGAAAAATAACATAAAAAAAAGTGAAAGTTCAAAGAGTAAAATGCTGTTTGTAGAAAGTAGATTAGGGCAGATTAGTAGTAATATGAAAGTTAAAACAATTGTCTAAGAACGGTGCAGCGAAATCTAAGCCCGCCAATATATCGAAAGATCTGCAGTGGGGGGGGGGGTGTTTTTTTTTTTGTTTTGTTTCACAGTTTCGTAAATAAAAGAAAACCTTATTATCGTCGTGGTTCAAAAAGAAAATGTTATGAACATGATTTTGATAATGATTATGATTTTTATCATTCAATCACTTCGACTTATTTTTTAAACTTTTTTTTCTTTTAATTATAACGTGGTAGTGTCGACAATGAACCCTTTAAATTCAAAAATAAATAATATGTATTTATTATATGAGAACAGGTGATTCTAATAAATAAATAAATAAATAAATAAATAAATAAATAAATAAATAAATAAATAAATAAATAAATAAATAAAATTGTCCAGACTAAGGAAGGACAGAATTAATTAAGCTTCAACTCCACAATTAAAAAAAAAGAAAAAGAACGATCTTTATTTCGGCATTCGTAAATGCCAATAAGTAAATCGTCTAGTATATACTCCATCCCTAGTACACGAGACGAGAAATGAGATGAGATGGTGCTTTTGATATATTTCTAGTTAAAAGCCATTATTATCTAGGGCTGACAAGTGAAAATGCCGTTAATAGCTACTGTTTTATGGTTTTATAATTTTTTATTATTATTTAATAATTATAACTGCATCATCTTTGTCTTTATTTGAAAAATCTTCTTTAATTCCCAATTTAGGTAGCGCCTAAATTTATTCTTAAATTTCTTTTTTTGTGATTTAAAAATTTTTTTGTTTTTTGCGGCGGAACAAAAATTTTTTTTCTTTTAACAGCCACAGCTTTTTTTAAAGGAAAAGAGCAAAAAATTAAACAAAAAAATAATTAATTTTTTATTAAAAATTAAATGAAGTAATTAACAACGCATTAACAAGAAGAGTTATTTTTTTTAAAACATGGAGTTTAGGAACAGCAGAGCAAAGTAAAGTAAGAAAAAATAAGAATCATCCTATAATTTAAAAAATATATCATGATTAATAGTGGGATGGGATGGGGATAAATATTTTTCTTAAATCAAACTCCACAGTTTATATATTTTCTTTCATAAAAAACAAAAAAAAAAAAAATAACGATCGATAAGATTTGTTTAACTTTAAAGATAAGCGTACTTTTGACGAACCATTTTTAATAAATAAAAGGTTGAATTGTTTTATAAATAATAGGTTAATAAAAGTTATAAAAAAGTTTATTTATCACACGACAAATTAAAGGGTATATCGCCAAACATTACCCAAATAGTTAAATATAACTATTGAAGAATGGATGTTTTTAAATCACGTGCAATCACCAATTCTTTTTTTTTTTGCATTGTTGTAAAATATACATTTGGCATTTTTAAATATCATATTACCAGTTAAATTTACCCTTTCAAGGTGGAACAATTTAATAATATTAATTAATTAAAATGGAATGTCTTATACCTTATAAATTAATATTCTTCCACAGTTAAAAAAAAAATAATAATTATTATTATTTATTGTACCTATATCCATTCTGGTGGCTTTTGCATCTCAAATAATTATTATTTTATGTATTTTATTTTATTTTATTATTATTTTATTTTATTATTATTTGTCCCTCATCTCAAACTTACATTATCTATTATTAAAAATATATTATTGTAACTATTACCTTCTTTATTTTCTATTTTGATCTACGCATATTGATTGATTACCTATAAATTGGCTTCTCCCTTTTTATAATCTATCAACATTCTTTTATCGCCCCTGATTCACAAGATAACCAAGATTAAGTACAATGATTTAAAACTAATAAATTTAGCGGCTTTTTTGTTATTGTATTTACTTTTCCTTTAAATGGCCACAAACTAAAATTAAAATTAAATTAAAATTAAAATTAAAATAAAATAAAATAAAATAAAATAAAATATTAACTGTGGGTAACCAAGCTAAGTTGAAGTAATAAAGTTTTTAACAACTATTAAAAGTAGGCATTTCTTAGTCTTAAGTCTTAATTTCTGTTACACAGTTTTGTTTAAAGCGGCAATTTTAAAGAATTACTTACGCCGTAGTTAGACAATTTAAAAATTTATGGGTATGTGCTCCTGTACATAAACCTAAATTTCTTTTTTTCTTTTTTTTTTTTTTCTTTTGTTGTTACATATGATGCTGCTGCTGCATTAAATTTTTCCAATGGGGACCTCAAACTATCTGTGTACAATTTTTTTCTTTTCTTTTTCTATTTTTTTTTTTTTTTAATTTCTACTTTCCCATCCAGTATTATTAAACGAAGGCGGTTTTAAATCAAATATGAAGAGTATATAATTATCATCAAATCCTCTCCATTTTTCAATTACGCTTTAATCTTCATATTTTTTTTTAATACATTATTCAATCAGTCAATTGCAAAATAATAAATATAATTAATAATAATAAGTACATAAAATGGCTTTGTCTGATATCTATAAGAAATCACTGAGTGTAGCTGAAAAGAATGAAGGTCCAACTTCAGATGTTAATAGTTTTTCATCTCAATCAGATGCTGAGGCTGTTGTTATTCAAATTGATCAAAATAAAAAGGAAATTGGTTATGTTTCTGCCACATTTTTAATGATCAATAGAATGTTAGGAGCTGGGGTTTTCTCAACTGGTTCAACTATTTTTGCATTATCTGGTTCAGTTGGTACTGCATTAATGATGTGGTTTGCTGGTACGATTATTGCATTATCTGGTTTATTAGTTTATATGGAATTAGGAAGTGCATTACCAAGAAATGGTGGTGAAAAAAATTATTTAGAATATTTATTTAAAAAACCAAAATTTTTAGTCACTGCTATGTATGCTTCATATGTCTTCTTTTTAGGTTGGGCTGCTGGTAATTCTATTGTTGTTGGTGAATATATTTTAAATGCTGCTGGTAAAGAAGTTACTCAATGGAATTCAAGAGGTATTGGTATTGCTGTTATAACTTTTGCCTTTTTAATTAATGCTATTCACGTTAAAACTGGTTTATTTATTGCTAATGCTTTAGGTATATTTAAAATCTTTATTGTTTTATTTATTACTGTTACTGGTTGGGTCGCTCTTGGTGGTGGTATTAAAACTAATAATTTCCATTCTACTGGTAATTTTAGAGATGCCTTTAAAGGTGAATCACCATCTGGATTTGGAATTGTTAATGCTTTATATAATGTTATTTGGTCATATGTTGGTTATTCAAATGCTAATTATGCTTTAGGTGAAATTAAAAATCCTGCCAAAGTTTTAAGAGTTGCTGCTCCAACTGCTTTTGTTTCATTAGGTGTAATTTATATGTTTGTTAATATTGCTTATTTTGCTGTTGTTCCAAAGGCTGAAATTGCTGATTCTGGTAGAATTTTAGCTGCATCATTCTTTAAATATGCCTTTGGTGATACTGCTGAAAAGGCTGCTTCAGTTTTTGTTGCTTTATCAGCTTGGGCTAATGTTATGTCTGTTATCTTTTCTCAAGGTAGAATTATTCAACAATTAGGTCGTGAAGGTTCTTTACCAATTTCAAGATTTTTCGCTACTTCAAAACCATTTGGTACTCCATTTGTTGGTTTAGCTGAACATTGGATTGTTTGTATTGTTACTATTGTTGCTCCTCCACCTGGTGATGCTTATAATTTTATTTTAAATTTAATTTCTTATCCATTAAATGTGGTTAATACTGTTTTAGCCGGTGGTTTATTATATGTTTACTATAAAAAATCAAGAGGTTTAACTGAATGGAATCCTCCAATTAAAGCTACTTTACCAGTTATTATCTTCTTTTTCCTTGCATCATTATATCTAATTGTTGCACCTTATATCCCACCAATTGATGGACAAAAAGTTTATAATGATTTACCATATTATATTCATGCTGTTGTCACTTGGGGTATTTTTGGTATTGGTTTAGTATATTACCTTATTTGGGTTAGAATTTTACCAAAGATTGGTGGTTATACTTTAGTTACCAAAGAAATTCTTGGAGATGATGGATTTTGGAGAAATAAAATTTATAGAATTGCCAATGATGGTTCAAATAAAGATATTCTTGAAGTTGATCATGCTGAACAAGATAAAGTTGAATTTGTCAATTAATAATAATAATAATAATAATCATTTTACTGCATTTCATATTGATATTTTGTTAATCACTTTTTGTTCATCATATTTTTAATTTTTAATATTTTTTATTTGTTTACTTTTTATGGGTTTATTCGATACATTATTTTTTTTTATTTATTTTCTTCTTTATTCATTTCAACAAAAAGCGTTTCCTAATTTATATATGGGTGTTTATATATATATATATCTATCATTTAACAACCTTTATTTCAACAATAGTGATTAATAAATGAACAATTTTTAATACGAATAGAATCCAATAAATACCAAGCATCTAAAATAGCTTGTACTTCTAGTTGGTGAGCTCTCTCTACAATCGGTGAAAATCTTTCGATTCAAGTTTAATTGGTCGTTAAAATTTAACTATATACAAAATTTATGAAGACGTAATACAAAATTTAATTTGATGATATATACTTATATATTATGTCTGTGAGTCTTTGGAGTATGCAATGGCGACCAGATCCCTCTGACCGAATCATTAATGGATAACACCTTATGATTAAATTTAAATCTTTTAGCTCCTGATCTTTGACTAAATTCATTTAATTTCTCAATAATATCCATCGATTTTAAATTAGAAATTTCAACTTCTTGAATAGAATCATTATTATAATGGAATTTTAATACTGGAGAGCCGGGTTTTTGTTTAATCTCAAAGAATATATTAGGTCTTTCTCCTGCAAATTTATCAATCTTCCCTGTCTTTAAAAGTTCTCTTAATCCTGTTGATGATCCTCCCCAATTACAATATTGAATTGATACTCGATGACATGGCACAACAAACGCACCTACCCCATTACGGGCTATAGAAGTCTTCGCTATGGCTTTGACTGGCATGGTATTATATTTATTCTTATTATTATTATTATGGGTATGTTAGTTTTTGAACTTTGAAGTTGGTTTAAGTCAAAGTTCAATATTGAAAATTTTTTTTTTGTTTGGTGCTCTTGATTATGTGTGGTCGTGTGCGCGCAAATTAAATTTTGATAGTCTATAAAGTTAAGATTTTAAATGGAAATGTTTATAAATTGAATCGTATTCTGCGATGTATATTGTAGCATTGTGTACGATAGTGTTAGAATTAATCTGAAAGTGAATTCAAAGACAGCAAAGAAAAATATTAAACTTACAAGTTAGTATCTATATTTATTGCCAAATATTACAAAAAATATTTTCAAGTAAATCTTCATACAAATATTAAAAGATTAAAACGTTAATTAATTAGATCTATATACTGAGTATATGCATTTATTTTTTATTCATACAGCTTTGTAGGAGTACTAATATAACTTTGAAATGTGTATAAATACTACGAATTATAAACACAAGATTAGGAAACCAAGTCACATGATACAGATCACGCAGCACAGATCACACGACCATAAAAAAATGAATGCTTTGCTTTTAATTTTCGTCTGCGCCATATGATGTAAATGGAACAAATTCGCAAACTATTTCCATTTTCATACAATTTGTCGTTGTTGATTAACCAATTCATCGCGCTTAACTCGACTTGAGTTACTGAAATTGGATTTCAATATAAAAATTAAAAATAAATTTATTGCAACCGTACAAAAGATCCTTTTTCCTAACAGAAACTATTAATCATAATATTTATATAATTTAAAATGAAAAATTTTTTTATGACTAATTTATATTAAATCTCTTTCTTTCTTTTCTTTATTCCAAAGTAACTTTGTTATTCATAATATCATATTACATCACATCATGACAAGTTATAGATCATATCAACAGGTACTAAACATAGCTGTATCCATACCTCCAAAAACAGCCAAAAGTTCTATCACTAAAAAATCTACTTCAACTATAAATACTACTGCTACTACTAAAAAGAAGGAAGTCTCACCAGTTAATACCAATATAAAAAGAAGAACCAAAAGTGGTTGTTTAACTTGTAGAAAGAGAAAGAAGAAGTGTGATGAAGATAAAGTTAATGGTAAATGTCAAGGATGTACAAGAAACTTTTTAGAATGTTGTTGGCCAGAATCTAATAATATTAAAACTCCTTCACATATTAATAAATCAACTAATTTATCAAGTTTGAAATCTACTAAATGTTCTATTAGTTCATTATTAGTTTCTGAAGTTATTAAAATCGAACCAAAAATTGAAGTCAAAGTTGAAAAACCAACTTCTATTCATAATCCATATCCAAGTCCTTCACAATCACCAATTAATGATATTAAACAAGAAATTAATGATATAAGTTATATTGCTTTACCACCTTTATTAAGCTTTGGTTATAAGATTCATAATAATGATAGTAATGTAAGAGGTATAAAAGATGAAGATTTAAAGGAAGATCTTAAATTTAAAGTAGAACCAATCACTAAGAATACTATTACTACTCCTACAACTTTTAATCCAACTAAATTTGTTATTACTACAGTTAATAAAAGAAAAGATTTATGTCAAATTCCAAGCAATTAATTAATTTAATTAATATCAATATATTTTTTTCAATTTCAATTTCAATTTCAATTTCATTTCAATCCATTAAATTTAAAATGGAGTTTGTCTAACATGATAGGTAATGTCATGTCAGTTTTCGGGATATAAAAAACCTTCTCTTTACTATATGCAAGATAAGATTCTGTGTGTAAGTTAAGGTAAGGTTTAATTTTATTTTGTATAGTCTAATATCTACTAGTAGAATATAGAATGGTGTATCAATATATATTAATTTGGTAATATAACAACTCTTTACTATGTAAATTTATTACTCAAGATATAAATAAATCCCTTACTAGTAACTGGCGCTTAATTTTATTTATACCCTTTTAAGAAAAATTTCTTTTTTTTTGTCTTACGAGTAATTTGCGGCTATTGATCGCTATCGACAACTAACAGCGATACATAGTAATTTCTCCATTTATATAGAAATGAAATGTCGCATCTAAAGTATACGAGAGAACATTTCAGACAAATGTCCCCCTTCCCCATAATATATAATAGCCGCATATTTTACAACCTTAACTTTTCATAGAATATATGAAATAACTAGATCTTAAATACTCCATATATGCCCTTTTATGAATTATTCGAAAAAGTTAAGCTTTCTTTTTTATTACTACTTTGTAGAAGTTGCCAACAAAAATTAGGAAATGTAATTATACTTAAATAATTAATTATTAATTTCTTTCTTTCTTTTCTTCTCTTGATTTTAAAAAATAGACTATTTTTAGTCTTATGGTACAGATTATTACTTTGATAATTTCTACAGATTTGATAAGCCAATCAAACAAAAAATTACATTACAATTCATACTTGATAAGGGTGGTAGTGGAATTTAGCACCTTGCTGGGAACTTTTTTTTTGCCGATTTTATTACTATCGAAATTTATATGGGTTACTTGGATACTGATCATATACCAAAGGGATTAACAATGAATTATGATAGATTGAAAGAAGGCAGTCCTATTATTGAACTTGTTTGACCATACGAGGAACTTAAAGAACTAATTTGGGTGAAAAATTAAAAATAAGGAATGCACCGCCATTTACTTTTAATCTTCTTAGGAACCATACTTTCGAATGATGCGAAATGAAGACTCAATCTTTATGGAACAACTTTGTTATTTATTTAGAAACAGTTATAAAATAGAAAAATTGAAATTAAGAAGATCTTGCAAATGGTTATAATCCTAAGCTTATGGATCTCACACTTGTGGGTTACGAGAGGTTCTACCATGATTCGATTACCATTAAAAAGATTAATCTTTTTATTTGAATGCCCATGATTATTAGTCCCCAATCTATTAAACAAGCTTTTGGAAGTTGTAAGTCCAGATTTGAAATTGTTTGTTGGGGAACACTAACAAAACAAAATTATTAATCTTTACTAGCATTCAACAATTGTTCCTTATGAGAGCAATAAAAGTAACTAGTAATTTTAACACTTCCAATTCACAGTTGGAGTACATGAAGGAATCAAGTCTTATATTTCATTACGCAAATGTGGGAATCTACCCATTCTTTTTTTTTAAATAGAAATTGCAAATCAAAAAATTGTGTAAAATGTTTCCTATTTGAGACAACTGAAAAATTAAAAATTTAACTAGAGGAAAAACTGTCTACTCTTAATAAACGTGTATTATTTAATATTGTAATATATAACATTTTGCTTCTACTGTCATAAATCGAAGAAGAAGAAGAAGAAGAAGAAGAAGCAATGAATGAATGAATGATATACTTTATCATTTGTTGTTTGTCAACTTTGAGTAATAATCTAAAATATAATAAATTGTTACTTAATCCTGTATAATAAAAAAATAATATTTTAAAACAAATAGATCACTGGAACCGCAAACTTGAAACAAATACAAACTTTTAAATAAGCTTAAAGTACAATCAATCTTACTATCAAACAATATATACATAGCGTACATCATAATAGACATAATAAACACATAAGACGTGACATTAGCTATTTAACCTGCCATTGCTTTGTATTCTCATAATGCTGTCAGATACTAACCATCCTGATACAAAACCAACCACCAAATCTGATCAAAAAACTTCAACAAATCAAGAAAATTCAAATTCTATCATAAGTAATAATAATAATAGTAATAATAATAATGATCCATTTCATAGACTATCGTTTAAGGTTGGAGTAGCCGAAAATAAAAACGTCACCTTTCGAAATAAGATGGAAGATGTTCATACATATATTGCCAATTTTGCTGAAAGAATAGATTGGGGGTATTTTGCAGTATTCGATGGTCATGCTGGTAAAGATACTGCGAGATGGTGTGGTAATAACTTACATACTTTATTAGAGCATGAAATTGACAATGAATCAACGAATACTGATCTAGAAAGTACAGCATACAATATGCAAGAAAATCTTTTTAAAACTTTTATAAAGGCTGATGAATTAATTGAAAAGGAGGGAGTTGGATCATCTGGCAGTACGGCTGCAGTGGCTGTATTAAGATGGGAATCAATAACAGATGATAGCCTTAGTGATAATTCAACGTTAGAGTCAAAAAAATCATTATATGAATTCGTACCCACTAAATATCACAAAAGAATGCTATATACTTCTAATGTTGGAGATTCAAGGATAGTCTTATGTAGAAATGGTCAACCTTATAGATTATCATATGATCATAAAGCGACTGATATCAATGAAATAAATCGTATTAAAGAATCAAATGGTTTGATTATGAAAAATAGAGTAAATGGTGTGTTGGCAGTTACAAGATCATTAGGTGATTCTTATATGAAAGATTTGGTTATTGGTAAACCATTCACAACGTCAACTGAAATAACTAATGCGGATGACTTTATAATTCTAGCATGTGATGGAGTATGGGATGTTTTAAGTGATTTAAGAGCATGCAATTTTGTTTTACAACAATTCAATAATACTGAAAATAATGAAAATGATAATAATCCACAGGTAGTAGCTAAAAAATTATGTCAATTGGCCATGGATAATTCTACAACTGATAATGTTACAGTAATGATAGTTAAATTCGATAAAAATATATTCAACCAATAATAATAATACTAATAATATCTATAAACTACTTTTAATATTCCTTAGGTTCATTAAACTCATTATCAGGATTGTTAATTATATCTTGAAAATCCTTTACACTAATCTTTGGACGATAAAACTTTAATGCCAAACTACTAGAAACAACACTAACAGATGATGCAGCCATAGCAACACTAGCCCAAACAGGACTTAATCTGGTATTTTTATAAGGATAAATAACACCAGCTGCAATAGGTATACCTATGACATTATATACTAAACTCCATCCAAAGTTAAATTTTACTCTTCTAAATACAACTCTGGATAAATCAAGTAGAGTTAATAATGAAATTAATGGAAATGATTTATTTAATAATATGAAATCACTTGACGTAACTGCCAAATCAGCTCCACTTGATAAGGCAATACCAACATCCGCTGTAGCTAATGCAGGAGCATCATTTATACCATCGCCAATCATTGCAACTATTGCCTTACCACTCTTTATTTGACGAATTCTCTTAATATGAGCTTGTTTTTCATCTGGTAATACTTCACTAACAATATTGGTAATACCAATTTCTTTACCAATTGCTTCGGCCGTGATCTTGTTATCACCAGTGATCATCCAACATTCGATTTTAAGGATTCTTGTTAAATAATCTATGACTCTTTTAGTTTCAACTCTAACTTCATCACGAGCAGCAATAGATAAAGCAAGATGGAAATTATCATCTCCAAATAGTTTGGAACACTTTATAGCAACTAATATAATTGACTTACATTCTTCTTTCCATTGAGTCAATAACTTTTGATCCTTACTACTAATCTTAACGCCATAATCTTTAAGTAGGCTTTCATTGCCTAATATAGCTTCACTAGGTTTATATTCATTCCAAATACTTTCATTATCTTCTTCAAGAATAATATCACCCTTTAACCCTTTACCAGGAATATTTTCAACTTGAGGTACTTTATTTGGTGAACTTTTAATATTATGCTTCTTAAAAGCATAATTATCTAAAAATGATTTCACACTTTTAGCTAATGGATGTTTAGAAGCCAATTCTAAATCTCGAGCAACTTGTAAACTAAATTCTTTAATAATATTTTCTTTCCCATCTTTCTGCTCGAAGTTAAATGAATAATCTGTGATCTGTAATTCTCCTTTAGTCAAGGTACCTGTCTTATCAAAACATACAACATTGGTGCTTGCACCATCCTGAAAGGCAACTCCCCCGCCTCTTGCTAAAATACCATATTTAGCTGCTAAACCTGAACCAACAAATAATGCAGTAGGAGCAGCCAAACCTATACCACAAGGACATGCAACTACAAAAACAGCTATTGAGAATTCTAAAGACCAAACTGTCCATCCACCAATATCTATATCTAACCAATGATGGGGTAAGGAACCACTTAATCCTAATGTCAACCATATTATCCAAGTAACTATAGCCAACAAAGTAATAACAGGCACAAAATATCCCGTTAATAAATCAGCGCTTCTTTCAATAGGAGCCTTTCTTAATTGACCATCTCTTACTGTATTTACAATCTGATCAATAAGCGAATCACCTCCAATACTAATAACTTTGGCAACAATAGAACTATTACCAATATTAACTGTTCCTGAAAAGATTTGATGGCCGGGAGAATGCTTAACTGGAGTTGATTCACCAGTCAATGCTGATTCATCGAATTCAGATGATCCTTCAGTTATTATACAATCAACAGCAGGTGATTCACCCGATGCTATTTTTATGAAATCTCCTGATTCTAAGAATTTAACATCAATAACTTTATCATTAACATAATAAGGACCCACATTTTCAACCAAAGTTGCTTCCTGGACTTTCAATGAACCTAAAGAAGTAATCGCATCGGCGGTTTTACCCTTGGAATAGCTCTCAAGTAATCTACCAATTAACAAAAAGAAAGTTAAAAACACAACAGAATCAAAATACGTAGTATGAAGTCCCATATGAGAATTGGCAGTCTGCCTTGAACTAAGAATTAATAACACTATACTGGCAAAATAAGATATTGATGTACCTAAACACATTAATAAATTCATGGAGCCAAACTTAAAAATTCTTGATTTAAAGGAATTCTTATGCATCCATAATGAAAGGACTTCCTTTATGGCTTTACGATGGAATACATCAGCAGCGAAGAAATAGACCGGAGTACTCAAGAAAAAAAGAATCCAAGTAACCCTCGAAACATTCCCTACCCAAATTGGAGCTTCAACCCATTTTCTAAACTTATCTGAAGAAGGTAACAATGACATAGCAACTATACCAAACACAAAAGTTGGAACGGCAAAGACTGAGGCCAATAATAATCTTCCTGCTATACTTAATAATTCCTTTTTATGAAGCCTTTTCAAATGTTCATCGATAGAGACTGGTTCAACTAATTCACAATTAAATAATCCTTCCCTTTCAGAATTAATCTTATAGGCATCATCTTCATCTTGTGAATCAATTGGTTCCAAGTGATTCAAATCAAATAGTAATTTTCGAATGGTTAAGTCTTGACTTGGAATATAAGTGAATTTAATATATGGATGACTTAAGCTAATATCATCATTTATTACAATTGCTTCCCCATAGCTTGACAAATAATTATGAATTAAATTAGGACAATGCTCACAATGCATTCCTTCAACACTGATGTTAATAGTTCTTGACTTCTTTTTTGAGGAAGTATAATTTATTTTCTCATTTTTAATTAACTCGAAGTCAAAACCACAATCTTCAATAGTTTCTTTTAATTTGGCAATATTAGATTCATCTTCAGCTTCCAACACAAATTGACCAGTTTTGGTTACAACATTCACACCACTTTCAAGAACAAATGGTAATTCATTAACAGCCGATTGGATTGAATTCGCACATGCAACACATGTAATACCTGAGATCATAGCTGTAACCCTGGTATTAATAGTTCTTTGGACTGGTAAAACTTCCAATAATTTGCACTCATACCCTAAATAATTAATAGCATCCACAATCTTATTTATAATTTGCTTATTGGGTATAATAGCAACTGCACTTTTATTGATCAAGTTCACTGAGAAATTTTGCTCCTCCTGTGAATTCTTTTCTTCGCCATTATTCAATATCTTGTTCAATTCTTCGGATACTGTTTGTACACATGATGCACAAGTCATTCCCACAATAGCAAATACAGCTCTGTATTCTTTATCTGGCTGATTGACGACTGTCTCAACTGTTGATGAATCGCTTTCAAAGCCATCCTTTGAACGATGGTTCTTTTGCTGTTTTTCTTTCTCATGTTGACATGATTTACAATTTTTGATATGATTTCTATTTGATCTTATTGAGAGCAATTTTGAATAAAACTTTAAGATATCAAAGAATCCAACAGGATCAGCAATATCTGTATGAGATTTATAATCGCTTGAACTGGAAGTAACCTCTAATTCACCATTTAAAAAGATTTCCCATGATAAGACTTTAAACCCAGATCTTTCGATTAATTTCATTATCTTCTTAATTAGACCATGTAAATTTGATTTTGAAATATCGGATGATTTATAATAGATATCAACATCGTTATTATTTAAATAAAATAAAGCATTTTCTGGCTTTAATTCAGTTAATTCAGTTTCAGTTGGTTTTTCTCCATTACTATTTGTAATCTTTAAATATTGAGAAAATGTTTTATAAATACTTGATTCACAGTTTTCACAGTGAATATTTGAAAAAGTGATATGTAAATGTTCCATTCTGAATGTTCTCAGATGCTATATCATTATAAGATTTTCTAATAAATTGGAAATTAATTGCATATTTATATAAATTTAAAAATTCGATAGCAAAACTTGCTCATGCGATATTAGTGCCATCAGAAAATTATTTCTTAACTATGAGGAAAATTTGCTAAATTATTTTTTATGTTTTAACTTTCATTACTAATTAGTATGAATCTATATATGCTATTAATAATGGAATAAACATCCCACAAATTGTGCCAACAACTTTTTCTGCAATAGTATGGAAGAATACGCAAGTTATTAGGTACATAAAATACCATGTTATAATAAAAAGTAATGATACGGCAATGACAATCGAATTATAAACCTTTAAATAATAATTACCCCAAATTTCAACTCCAGCATTAACTTCTGATGATTGATCTATTTCAATTTCTTCTCTATCACTTAATCGTATTTTTCCTCTAATACCTAAATGATTTATTAATTCCCTCCATATAATCAAACTTATAGATAATAAGAAATAAAAATGCCCTGAAGCATCAAATCCATTAATCCAGTTAAATCCACTTGATTTACAAGTATATTCCGATTTAATCAAATCATTATCACATTGGCCACCGGAATATATATTAATTCTTTCAAATATCAGTGATCCAAAGAACCAGACTTGAGTAATGAAGAAAAATGCCGTATTTAATCCATAATTCCTTAAAAAATCTATAACAATTGAGTTTGGTAATTTAAAATCAGGTTGAATATATAAGAATAGGAAACTGAAATAAATTAGCGTAAACCATACATATCCATACAGTTTAATAATATAATCTTCTAAGAATGATACTAGTGGATTTGATCCTATGATTCCACTATATTGTTTCAACCAAAAGAACAGGGGAATTGTAGCCACAAATACAATTGGGTAACTACTTGCTATTATATACCATAGCTTTGGCATCCTATCTTGCTGTATAAGTAAACAAGTCCTCTTTGTTATCTTACGTGTAATTTATTATGTATGTATGATAATTAAATACAGGATACTTCAATCACGTGAAATTTTCACATCGTTACTAATTAGTAATTAAGCATATAGAAATACTATATGAACATACATTAATATATATAGATGTATTATACGTAAACGATTCCTCATAATGATATCTAATCTGAGAGTGTCGCTATTGGTTTCCCTAATAAAATGTGCTCCTCGTATAACATTAACGTCCACAATTTATACTGTAAATTCAAGAAGATATAAATCGACTGCTGCATCACCAAGTTCAAATCCTCAATTAGCGTTTCCATGTCTTGATAAATTAGAAAAGAAGACCCAAGAACTTTCGAATAGTTGCAGTGTAATTGATAGCAATGTCAGTTCTCTAGAAGCGGGTCCAGAACCATCATATTCCAAAGTTCAGACTGGGTTTAAAGTGTTTAAGTCACAAAAGCCAATTTTCTTTGATAATGGTGGGTTTTTGCCAGAATATGAAATAGCTTATGAAAGCTGGGGACAATTAAATGACGCTAAAGATAATATAATATTAATTCATACTGGTTTATCTGCCTCTTCTCATGCAAAGTCACAACCTGATAATACTAAACTAGGTTGGTGGGAAGATTTCATTGGACCTGGAAAATTCTTGGATACTGATACGTACTTTATAGTTTGTACTAATGTTTTAGGTGGTTGCTATGGCTCTACCGGACCATCGTCGAAGGATCCTGCTGATGATAATTATTATGGTACAAGATTTCCGATAATAACTGTTAATGATATGGTACGAGCTCAACATGAATTAATCAAACAAGTATATAAAGTTCCAAAAATACATGCTTCGGTGGGCGCATCTATGGGAGGTATGCAGTCACTAGCATATGCCATGGAATTTCCTGATGAAGTTGATAAAATTGTTTCAATAAGTGGTTGTGCAAGATCTCATCCATATTCGATAGCTTTAAGACATTGTCAAAGACAAGTACTAATGAGTGACCCAAATTGGAAAAGAGGATTCTACTATGACAAAATCCCACCCCATGTTGGTATGAAATTAGCAAGAGAAATTGCTACTGTTACGTATCGATCTGGTCCTGAATGGGAATATAGATTTGGTAGAAATAGAGCTGATGACTCGAAACCACCAGCACTTTGCCCAGATTTTTTAGTGGAGACTTATTTGGATCATGCTGGAGAGAAATTTTGTTTAGAATATGACGCAAATTCATTGTTATACGTACTGAAAGCTATGGATTTATTTGATTTGGGTTACACTAATAAGAATAGAGCAAACAGAACAAGAGAATTGTCCGAGCAAGAATATAACTTAGAAAACAAGCTTACGGATGGTTTTTCAATACCATTGGAGCCTTACAAAGAAACAAAATCAAGAACGATTACTCCAGAAGAAGCATTAGAAGATTTAAGGAAAGGCATGGAAAGAATAGCACATAAAGATGTCTTAGTAATTGGAGTAGAATCAGATATTTTATTTCCTGTTTGGCAGCAGAGGGAAATAGCAGATGTCTTGAAGCATAATAGTAGGGGTGGTGACATTAGATACTTTGAATTGGGAAATAATGTCAGTAATTATGGGCATGATACTTTCTTATTAAGTTTAGATCATATTGGGCCTCCAGTAAAAGATTTCTTACAATCTAAAAAGGAAGAATTTAAATATTAAAAAAGCTATAAATATTAATAATATTATAAATATTCAATTATATTAACTAATCATTTATATACAAAATGCAAGAAAAGTCGTCGAAGGGATTTTAGATAATAGTTCCATGACGAGGATCTAATTCATACCCAAGTCTCCTAGATATGGCATAAATATACTCTCTTATATTGGCAACTACGACTTTAGCTAAACCGTTGTTCTTTTTCTTTTCTTTATCGACTTCTGATTCAATATGATGTGGCAATAAGTTATCGTGAGCACTTAAACTTACAAATAAAGCAAAAGGCACAAACCATACCAACAATCCAAAGAATGAGCACACTTCAACAAAAGTTGGAATGGTTGGTGGTTCATAGTTTGGCAGTAACCTTACTTCCAATGGAGGAATATAAGGATTGTGGAAATGATTAAACCATAAGAAATGATTAGCTAATACTAATACACATGATGCTAAGAATATAGGCGAAGTTAAGTTGACGTATGGGAACTTGTGTAAGTTCTGTAAGTAAATATAATACGAAAATATTGAAAATAAAGTTAACTTAAACAGGAATCTATCAAATAACCATAACAATACAAAAACCACTATTATTACATATATTATTCTTTTGAGAAATCTCTTTGTTGGTTCTGAATGCTCTTCGACCAATTCCGAAATGTAATACAACCCTGAAGCTATTGATAAAACTAGGAATACAAATCCTACAACAACACCAACATAGGATAGTAATTGCAAAAACATTTGTGAATAATTAGGGTTATGCAAGTGTATGATGTCTATTAAAACTTTCTTCGAGTTTAGTTAAATCGCGTCTCTACTAGCAAAAAAAGATTGCACGTGTTTTCAAATAATAAGGTAAGCTATAAATATACTTATAATCTGCTAATCAAAGATTTCAATTGGTGGAATTCTATCAGTACTATAAAACCAATTATCGGCATCCAATTCACTACGTAGCCAATCAGCAGGAAAGAATACTAAATTTCCCTGAACTTCAAGGAGTATTCTTTCAGCAGTATCTCTGTCAAAAATTGTATCCTCAAATAGGTGCCTCTTTCTTGTTGTTACACCTCTACGTCTTCTACGAGCTTGATCTTGTACTGGAGGCGATACGTCTTTTCCTGCAATGTTGTTATTTTCTTGAATAATTGGGAAGTATCCTTGCATACTGTCATTTAATTCTGTCGCAGACTGTGAAGGTGAACGTGACTCACTACTATTACCATTCTCCGGATCTTCATTGGGGTATCCGCTATCTACTTCATACCTAGTACCGTTTGCTTCCTCTTCGATTTGTTCGGGAATACTACTTCTAATATAACTTAAGTGACGCATTATTTTATTCTTGTTACTTTGCTTCTTTTCTAATAAATCAGTAGCACTGTTAGTTGCAGAAGGAGGGGCATGACCTAGTAAACCCACTTCTTGATCGAATTTACTCACATTAATGGTGTTTCTTCTACCATTGATATCATTAATTGCATCTTCTTCAACTTCTGATTCCCCAGAAGTACTATTTTGATCGTAGTTTTTTCTTCTATGTTCCGCTTCACGTTCTTGTGAAATCATAAATGCCTTCTGCAATTTGGAGAATTCTTTATACAGTTTCCAATTAGAAACCAAATCATCAGGTTGTGTATGGAAGATCTTTCTGAAAATTTCCGTGTTTCTTCTTGCATTTTCAAACCATAAGTCAGCATAGAAATCAGCACATATAGGATCTTGAAATTCATAAGGATCAACAAACTTATTAAGAGATCTGTCACCTTCTGGATTGAACGTGTCAATTAACTCTTGAACTTCTTGTTCAGATAACGATACAATAGGAACATCACCACCACTGGTGTCTGGTATAGGTGGTGCATCACTTGACTTCTTAACATCTGTGGACTCAGGTACCTTCAAAGGAGAGGATGCTTCAACTGAACCCTTTCGTTCAACAATCTCTTCCTGCGTTACTGCCTTGGAGGTATGATCAGGAGAAGGGACAGCTACAGTAGGCTTCAAAATTGTAGGACTTAAACCCGTCTGAAGTCTCTTTTTGATTTCCTCTTCTTTCTCTAATTTTTCTTTTGCAGCGACTCTTTGTAAATATGAAATTCTTTTCAAAAGCAACCACCGCTCTTTATTTCTCTCCGAAATGATTTTTTCGGACTCATCATCCATTACATCTACCATTTCATGATCATCACTTTCTAAAAACTCTTTAACTTCGTATAAGTTCGGTAAAAAGGATTCAGTGGGGTTCTCTTGCATAGTAACATGGGCTAGCTCTCTTAGAAATCGAGAACCATTCTGTCTAGCTTTCTTGGACAACTTGCTTCTATACTTGTCTATACCCTCACCATATGCATCTTGTTTATGGATTTCACTTTGTTGAACTCTGACATCATAAGAATGTTTCTTCTTATCTCTGATACCAATATTGGCCTCATGTGCACCAGTTCTGTTGTTAAAGGAAATGGGCAATGGTAATGGCTCCGGAATGCTTTTTTCATCAGCTTCGATCTCTTCACCCAAAGGAATAATATCAGCAATATCATGTAGATTTTTATATTTCTGAAAGTTCTGCCATCTCTTAGTTCCTTGTGGTTCATTTAAGATATCCCTTGAAGCAATTTCAACCATTGACGATAAAAATATATTATCTATGTTCCTGAAATGACTGGTTACTGCCCTAATTCCACTTCGGGTTTTGGCAAATTCTTCAAATCTTTTAAATCTTCTTTCCACAATTTCTACTATATCAACATTAACACCGAGATGCTCTCTCATAAGCCTCATTCTTAATGTATGAGCGAATTTGCCTGCCATATATGGCTCTCCATTCATGCTTGATTGTATCATTTCTGTATCTCTCACTAAGGCAGCTACCTCCGAGTCTCTAACACCTCTCATCGATCTTTCGTTAATATTGGCACTACCAATGATGGCGTATCTATCATCAACAATCATAATTTTAGCATGAATATACAACTGTTCAGTAACTAAGGTACGATCTGGACCTATACGCCCCCATTTTCTTAAAGAAAAAAATTGAATATAATCATCTGGGTTAATCCCAAGTGCAAGAAGCTTTCCAAATATTGAATATCTACCTCTAGAAATTGATTTATATTGGCATTGCATAATAACTCTAACCGATGATCCATCGGGCTCGTCAACTTGGGATTCGAAGCCTGGCATAAGTGGAATAAGAATCACTGCTCTCCATATCTGTTTCTGTTTATGGGCCCTTATAATTCTATCAACTAATGCATCACCAATACGATTTTGTATTTCTGTACCATCCACAATAGTTGAAGTGACAAAGAATTGATTTTCTATATAAACAAAATGCTCCGAGGTTTCAATTGACTTTAAATATGCGCTTTGAATACTCTCTTCGTGCTCTTTCAAACCTAAGGACCAGCTGCCGGCAGACCTTAATAATTGAATTTCACAAGTTCCATCAAGTCCCAGCTCTTTGGCCTCTTCATCAGTAATATCAGACGGAGGCGTGAGAAGGGGAGTGTATCTACTAGGACGTTTTTGTCTAAGTAAATAATTCCACCGTTGCACAAAATGACGACCCAAATCTCTAGCTATTTTACCTGAAGTAACCATATGAACATCATGCCATGGCATCCTGGGAGTTGTGTCTCTGTCATACATTGTCTCATATGGCCTATCAAGCGAAGAAAAGTCCTTTACTCTAGGATTTGAATAATCCTTTCCTGTAAAAGTTTGAAACTTGACAAATTCGTCTGTTGTAACTCGGTCATCAACTGCTAAGCTATCAAAATTAATCTTTGAATCGTCAACTAACACATGATCGGGAGTATCATATCTACCATAGCACATGTCAATACCTCCAACAAAACCGATTGTCAGGTCAATAACACATAATTTTTCATGATGGGCCCAGAAATAAGTATTTTGTAATAATTGATTAGGAGATCTAATAACATGAATATTCTCTTCATTCAAAGATAAAATTGAATGCTTTGTATACAACGAATCGGTTGCCACAGTTGAACCAACATTACGATAAACAATCACAAAAATCTTAACGCCCTGTTGAGCCTTACGCTGTAAAATTCGATCAAGCCTCCATTGTTGATTACCATTGGCTGGTCTTCTTAAATATATTTCTGGTGTTAGCCACCAATCATGAATAAAAATAGTATCTTTTGCCAACTCTAAAGCAGAAGATATAGCCCAAAAGTAATCCCTTCCATCCACAAACCATTGGGCGAAACAATTCTGTCTAACTGGCGCAAAAGAATTAAAGCGGTGCTTGGGTTGTGACCAAACAGTTGCATTTTTCATATCAACAAGTGACTGCACCCATAATTTATGCTCCTTAAAAGACTTTGGAGTAATCAGTAATTTTCTTTCGGAATTTTCTAATGTGATTTTTAAATGGTTAAATAGCTTGTGAGTATGTTGTTCCACTTCAGTATCTGCCATTCTCTTTTGCATAACGGACGAGTCATCTAAATCAGACTCGTCATCTTCTTTGTTTTGAGTAAATTCAAATTCCCTGCTATATACAATTTTGAAGCTTGAATCCACCAAGAATACTTCCAAAGGAATGGTTGAGTTAATATCTGAAACCACCATTACATAAGAGTTTCTGATCAAAAACCATTTCATAGCTCTTCTATCAATCATTCCTTTCAAATCATTTGCTCGAAAATGGCCAACTCTCCAACCTTGAGACTTTGCAGTCCCTGTTATATGTACAATACCTTGCTTGCCTTGAAATCCAGTTTCATAGCTTAACAATGAGGAGATAGGAGACAATTCAAAAAAGTGAAAAAGTCTATTTGACTGTGGTTTAAGATCAACTAAAGCTATCAAATCATTTAGGTATTTTTCCACATCTCTAATGTATTCTTGATTCTTTTGAATTTTTTGGTTGACTTGTTCCGGAGATTGATCATCTGAAAAGGAGGAAGTAATGCTACTGATATGCAGTCTTAGCCTTGAAATTTGGTTTCTAAAAGTATCATCTTCTTCAAGATGATCTTCATCTCGACTGTCGGGTCGAAGTTCTCGATTACCTTCAGATACGCTTTCTTGTTTATTTTGGGCTTGGATTCCTTTGGATCTTGAGTTATCTTGCTTATTTCTTAACGGGGGGATAGGACATTTGGGTAAGTTGGAATATCTGTTTCTGACTACTTCATTTCTCCATCTCTCAAACTTGAATCTTGAATGCAAGTAAAGTAAATCCCTAGCTGTTTTATCAACAAACCATTTGGGTCGACTGGGTCCAACGCCGTATTCTAACTCAATTCTAAATTTTCTAATTCTTGTATTCACACTTGGCGAAATGTCAACAATTTTTAATCCTATTAAAGTCAAAACAAGTGGTGCACGAGCTATTCCATGTTCGTCTTCCAACAAACAAGACGCCAATAAATTGATAGGAGTCGTCCCAATTGCAAGGTTTCCAACTAATTTCTGAGCTCTTACTCCAGTATGTTTATCTTGATCCAGTGGTTCTGCCGCAAAGTCAACTGCTGTTATGCTTTGCTTCTTACGATCTTTCTTCTTAAAATTGAAAGTCAAAAATTTCTTTCTAAAGTTTTGCTGTTTACTTAAATCTTCTGATGGGTGGAAATCCTCTTCTCCATGGTCTGGCTGATTGGAGCGACTAAACATAGTTGGTAAGAAGTTGGCAAATGATTGGCCATGTGTATGTAAAAGATTGGAATCAGGCAGCTCCTGACTTGCTTGAAATCCAGAAGCTATTGTCTGATTTCTCGCATATAGCCTTTTATCATTGTCTTCTTGTTCTTCATCATCATATCTTAGTTCTTGTTTATCATTGTATTTATTAAAATAGGAAAACGGATTTGATATTATTTTTGGAGACTCTTGACCAAAAATCGATCTCCTTCTTCTAGGGGATGGAGGAACTATTGCTTTAGGATCAATTTCTTCTGTAGCTGAATTATATGTAACAGATTGTATTATTTCTTCAGCATTTTCAAGTTCTCTAAGCGGTTGAGGGCTTCTATGACCATTTTCTTTTTCATATTCATCCAAATCAGAGCCATCAGGCACATTATTATTCCCATTAATTTCACGACTTTTGCGAGATTCCTTCTGGTTCAATTCATCATCATGCCCGATAATTATGGAAGGTGTCAGAATCCTAGTTGCACCATTTATAACATTGCGTAAACTCAAGCCAGGGTCTAAAGTTGGAGGCATAGTGAATTGCAGCTGTCTAAACTGCCAAGCTTAAAATTCTTGGAATAATTTCACAACTCGCTCCTTTGTTTACTAACAACTTTAACAACTTGCTTCACTACTGTAATTTATGAAACTGTTGTACTGATAAATCTATTTGTTATATATATGCTATGGTGGCTATTCTATTGTTTGTTTAGTAAGATCTGCCGCCATGGGTGTTTCTTCCAAATGCTTGCAATTTGGTTTATATGCAGGTAAGTTATTTTCTTTCACGTTTCCTTACATTACTATACTATTATTTCCATTTCCTCTTCTATAAGATTTATTATTCTACATATAATAATATATATTTATTACACTCACCTAATCATAAGATTTAATTTATTTTAAAATACATCAAAACCTAATAGGAGAAGCAAAATCTATTCTTCTCTTTTCAAAAGAGTGGTATCTAGTCTTAACTTGTGACCTAACCAAAGTGCATGCTTCGTGTGATCAGTATAGGCATCTTTAAATCTGGGATGGATGAGAACAGATAATTTACCATGATGCAATTGAAAGTATGGGATCAAAACACTAAGGATACGAGGAGATTTAAAGTCCAATTCCCACATAAAAATTGGATGAGGACCAACTTGTTTATCCCAAAACTTATAAACTCTGATGTCGCCCTGTTCTATCTCTTTTGCAAAGTCTTTCAATACATTTTCTCGTAAGTTAAATGCAAAGTCTCTTTCTTCTTTGTTACTATTGTTCCAATAGGTATGGATATCATATGATTTAATACCTCCATAAAAGGCAGCTTGTTCTTCCGACATGTTTTGCTTTTTTTTGAAATCAATTTAATATATAAATATAATAAAGCAATTCATAGAATAGAAGTAAAAGTAATAGTATTTATATTAAAATAACAATTGGCTTATTTTGACTGAAAATGACGAAGGGGGTTCAGAATTACTAAAATAGCATTCAATATGCAGGAATATTTGTCACCCAATTCTATACTTTATCTTCAATTGCATCTTTCATTTGGATTGAAACATATCCTTCTATGTCACTTTCTGGAGAAGTATCCACAACTGTATGAGAATGAATATAGCTTGAAGACTCTCCATGTAATTGTCTGTAGCGTAATCTTTGTTCCCTGGACTTTTTGATAATATGTGATTGATAAACAGAACTTAATCCTACACCCAACAAGCTTCCGACTACATTGTATGCTATATCTATTGGATCAAATGCTCTGTTCGGATTCACTAAACTTTGAATCAACTCCAGGCCTATGCTTGCACCTATAGTACAGACTAATAGTGTTATAGATCTTAGTGTCTTTAATGACTTATGGTTCGTATCAAATATATAGTAAAACTCAATAGTTAATATGAAGAATGTAATAAAATGAATAATCTTATCGTGTCGTAATTGTATGTCTGCAAATCCTAAGTAACATGCTAGAGCCACTGAGGCTATAAAAACTTTGTAAATGTATTGTTAGTAAGAGGACCGTAAATAATTAATGCAAACATGGACACTATCATATCTCAGCATGCAACTTTGTGTTTCCAAATGCATTGACATTACTTGTATTTATAGCCTTGGTAATTGCCATTGCTACTTGAGCTGAAGCGAGAAACAAGACCCATGTTTGAGTAGCTAACACTTAAAAAAGTACGTACTTAAAAGGACTGAAATACGGATTGACGCCATTTTCTTGAGTTTATTTTCTTCTTATAGATCACAATGCAATGACAAATTCCGATTTAATAGGTTTTAAACTTGTTGACCCTTAAAGATAATAAATTATTATTGTCTAATTTATTGTCTTACATTTGTGAGCATCGGAAACCCACAAAAAATAAATATAAATTTTCAGATCAAGTTAGGTATTACGAAATTAAGATACAGGTAGAGTATTTACTATGTTGCTTAACAGACTCGGGAATAGTCTACATAGAGATGTATTACTTCATAGAAGATATAAATCAAGTATACATTATTTAACATCTGCCCTTAAGCAAGATTGGGTAGAATCAAATGGAAAAAAATATGTACCTGAAAAGAAGGAAAGGTACTTAACAGAAAAGCAATTTGAAGAGAAACTAGACGAGCTATCTATTTCAACTAAAGATTTAGAGAAGCATTTTTGGCTTTCAGGTGAACAGATACTCACTCAAAAGGATTTCACTCAAGCTCAAACTCTTTTCAGTAGAGCAAAGGTAGAATTGGAATGGACAATTGCAGATTATAATGAAATACCCGATGTGAAATATGAGATTCTACATAGTAAGAGAATGGAGTCGTTGGATAGAATGGATACATTTAACAAAACTTCTTATCATGATAGTCTATTAAAGTCAAGAAAATCGTTTGGAATCCCACCGCATTTATTAAAGCCATTACCAGAAATTTTACTCTTAGGGCACACCAATGCAGGTAAGTCAACATTAATTAACAATTTATTAATGCAAAAAAATTCCAATAAAATTGCTGATTATGCATTTGTTTCCAATAGAGCGGGATTTACCAAAACTTTAAATTGTTATAATGTAGCTGGGAAGTTTAGATTGGTTGATAGTCCAGGTTACGGAGACTTTGGTGAAGAGAAACAAGGAAAACTTGTATTAGACTACATCCGGAAACGACCACAGTTGGCAGCAGCTCTTGTTCTAATAGATAGTAGGCGAGGTGTACGAAAAGCAGATATAAACCTTTTGCTGGATTTGCATGTTAATGATGTCAAACATGATGTTGTTTTCACCAAAGTTGACGATGTCATAATCAGACAGTATCCTAAAGATCATAAACGAAAATATTTGAAAGATTTAATAGAAAGAGTCGAAAGGGCCAATGGAAAGATATTTAAACATTATGAACATAGTATAAGTCAATTCCCATTCTCTCAAAGAATATTCTTCAGTAATGCGTTGGTTAATAAATATGTCAAAGCTTCTGGTGGATACATGGAATTAAGAACAGCCATCTTACAAAGCTGTAAAGAGTTTAAAATGTCTGAAGAATAAACATAAATAGACATAATAGATTACTTGTGAATAAGAAAACTAAAAGCTCGCTTTTTACACCTTCAAAACATTTCTAAATGCTATGATATATTTGGTTTCTTAGAAGCTAACTACTCTATCTAACATGAATAAAATCGTACAATTAAGCAATCAAAAAGTCAATTCTTCATGGAATCATATATGGTACATAAAATAAAATTTGTTATAAAATCTGCAATTAAGCTCTACCTCCTCTTGAGAAGCCTCCTCTTGATCCTCCTCTTCCTCCACGATCACCAAATCCTCCTCTTGATCCGCCTCTACTACCAAATCCACCTCTTGATCCACCTCTATCACCAAAACCTCCTCTTGATCCTCCACGACCACCAAAACCACCTCTTGATCCTCCACGACCACCTCTATCTCCAAATCCTCCTCTCGATCCTCCTCTGGCACCAAATCCCCCTCTTGATCCTCCTCTACCACCAAATCCCCCTCTAGTAGCACCACCAGCCGATTTTCTTTTTGGCTTTGGTTCGAGTGAAACTGGTTTAGGTAAAAATCTATCAATTGGTAATAACTTATCTGGTCCAATAAAAAATTTATCACCATCTTTAAATGATTCAGCTTTCACACCTTCTGTTGGTTTAATAGTAAAAAACACTTCGTTTAATGGACCCAATATTTCATCGACTTTTCCTACTTGAGTTTTGTTTTCTAAATAAATTGGAGCATTAAAGTATGGAATTTTAACATTTATAGAACGACATACTATATCACCTTCACATGCTTGCATGAAAGTACCCATTTCTAATACAGTATCTGGGGGACCTTGTTGTTGAAATGAACCGGGTCTACCACCACGGCCACCTCTGAATCCACCTCTACCTCTATTCATTTTGTATAATTATAATTGTAGCAAGTTATCAAAAAAGTCTTGCAAAGTAGTTTTTTTTTCACATATATAGAAGAAAAAAAATGAAAGAGCTCATCGTATTGTATACAGGACAATTTGGTGACAGAGACATTTTGAAGTTTGTTAAGAAGTTTAGCGACATATTAACTATATAAATTATCTTATTTCAAACATTTTGCTGCATTGGTTAAATTTGATTTCAATATTAGTAATTTTAGGATTCAGGTATCAATTGCTTAAGCTGAAATCCTATTAGCAAGATTTTGAATTCCTTTAATTGCAAATTATACCTTTAAAATTTTGGTCGTGTACTAGCCATCAAAACTATTACTCCTATCGAAAGTACATTTGCGTGAGATTTTCCCAGGAGAAAGGATAAATCGGCCAACTATTAAAAACATTCAAATTAATTAATCATTTAAATTGCAATTGTTTTGAACTAAATCTAACCTTAGTTATCTAAAGTGTGTTTACGATGTCTGAGTTTAAAGTAGGACTTACACCTGATGAGAAGAAGTTGTACTCTCAGTTGTTCAGATCTTTAGATGCTGAAAAGACTGGTATAATCACTGGTGAGAAGGCAAGGTATTCCTTTGAAAAATCTGGTTTACCTCCTTCCATCTTAGGTGAGATTTGGCAATTGGCTGATCAGCAAAATTTGGGATTCTTAAATCAATTCAGTTTCTGTTATGCAATGAGATTAATTGGTTATACTCAAGCTGGTCATCATCCAGCTCCAGGTTTAGCTGATTATCCGGGCCCATTACCCAAGTTTATCAATTTGAATTTACCTCCTCCTTCAGCTTTGCAACCTCAATCTACTAATAGTTCATTTATGCAGAATCAAACCGGTTCGTCAACACCTCCACAACAACAAACAGGAATTACTCAAGATTATGTATCTCCGGTTAATTCGACTGATTTCCATAATTTCAGTCAATTATTCATTAAAACAGTTGGATCATCGCACGCTGTCTTAGATGGCTCTGCTGCTAGAAATATATTCTTGAAATCTAAATTATCAACTACTGTATTAGACCAGATTTGGTATTTGGTTGATAAAAGTAAATCAGGTACGCTTGATCTTGGTTCTTTTGTGATTGCAATGCATTTGATTCAGGGTTTATTGAGTGGAAATATTAAGCAGCTTCCATCAGCTTTGAGTAATGATGTTTGGAAATCCGTTAATAATGGCGTTGTTGCTACACCTCACGATGCTACTGTCCAACCAAGACAAACTTCTCAAGCTTCTATAAGTTCTCAGCAGACAACGGTTAGGTATCCTTCTGGAGCACCGCAAGGTTCTCAAAGATCTCAATCCTCTTCTGTGTCAAGTGAAGAGTGGGTTATTACTCCTGTAATGAAGCAGCAATATGATTCTATTTTTGATAATGTTGATAAAGCAAAAAGTGGTCAGTTAAACCCGGACCAAGTTGCCTCTTTTTTAATGACATCAAAGTTAAATCAACATGATTTAGCCACTGTTTGGGATTTATCTGATATTCAAAATACTGGTGTATTCACGAAGGTAGAATTTGCTATAGCTTTGTTCTTGGTCAATAAAAGATTGGCTGGAGGAAAATTACCAAATGTTGTACCTCCAACTTTAATAGAATCATTACAACCTCAAAACCAACCTCCAAATGTCACTGAAGAACGGAAAACTGCTATGGATGATTTGGTTGGTATATTTGGAACATCGGCCACAGCTGCCGCTCCTGCTGCTTCTCCTGCTCCTGCTTCTCAAGCCCCTCCACCAACCCTTGAGCAGCGTGTTTCTTCTAGCAGTGATCTCACACCACCTGCAGACTTGCCAAAAGTAAGAGGAACGCTTACCGGTTCATTCAGGCCAACCTCAAACTTCGGTCAATCGTTAATTCAGAAGCAAAGTGAAGAGCAAAAGCATGATAACTTGTTAGGAGATGATGTAAAGAGCACACCTGGCCCAACTTTTCCACCCGCTGAGACTAATTATGCTACTCCTCCTGTTGAAAGTCACCACCCTGTCACATCCCCAAGCAAGCAAATCAACTATGAAGCATTAAGAAGTGTCCCACCACCTCCACCTAAAAAGGCAGCACAAGCAAACTTTGCTATTCCATCATCCTTGCCAACTGGTTCATTTTTCAATGGTAGCCAAGGTCAAGGTCAAGGTCAAGGTCAAGGTCAAGGTCAAGGTCAAGGTCAGGGTCAAGGTCAAGAAAGAAGCGTTGAATCTTATCCTCAGAACGATGATTTATTGAATGATGCTAATCCTGAGATTTCTGGTCAATTATCACAAGCAAACGCTGATATTGCCAATGTATCTAATCAAATTAAATCTTTAGCGACTCAAACTACTAGTTTGCACGAAAAGAAAATTAGAGCAGAACAAGAGTTACAAAGAATCTTAAGTACTAAAGTTGAAATTGAAAATAAGCTAAAGCAGTTAAGATCATCATATGATAATGAAGTTAAACAAGTCAGTCAAGTTGAAAATAATTTAGCGGCCGCGAAAGAGGAAACAGAAGCACTCAGGTCACAAGCTTCTATTTCAGAAGCTAAATTCAATGCTTTGTCATCAGAACTTAATTCGAAGCAAATTTCTATGGAAGAATTGCAAAAGCAAAATAGTTCATTAAAAGAAAAATTGGGTTACTTAAATGCAGAAATTGTAGAGCTTGAGAATTCTGTTACTACAAAAGCTACCGAGCACCAAGGATTATCTAATCAAGTTTCAGTTAAAAAATCGCAAGTACAAGTGGCTATAGTTAAGAGTGAGGAATTAAAGAATAAGATAAAAGAATTGGAAGAGGCAAATAGACAACATCAAACAAACTTGGATCAGGCACATCAAGCTAGTTTAGATTTGGAAGCTGAACATTTATCGTTAAACGAAAAGATAAAGGATACGATCAACAGTAAACCTACTCAACCATCTCCAGGTATTTCTGCCAAAAGTGTAGTTGGTGGTGTAGCCGTTGGTTCGGCTGTTGGAGGTATTGCCGCAGTAGTGGCTCATCATCTTTCATCCAGTAAAGGAGATCAATCATCTGAAGTTCTAAAAGAGTCTGTCCCTAGCCAAGTAGAGCCAGCAGTTGAAGATGAGGCTGAAGGTAAAGATGAGGCTGAAGGTAAAGACGAGGTCTTAAAGTCCCCAGAGGTGGATGAAGATGTAAGTGATGAATTTGATGAAGGTAAAGATTTACCGGAAATCAATGTGCAAAATATAAATGATAAATTCCCAGATATAAGTGGTAGTGAACGTGGTATAGATAATGTTACAAATGCCACTGCCCCTTCTTCCATAGCTACTGATTATAAGGCAGCTGAAGAAAATGAAACGCCAATTACTTCACCAAGCAACTCAGATTTCCAGTTCCCTCAAGGTGCTAATCCTGGTATTGTTGGAGGTATGGTAGGTATGCCAGGCGTATTGGTTGGTGTGCAGCGAACTGACTCGTTGACTTCCAGTGTGCAAAACAATGCTGCGTTGTCAGTACGTGATGATAATATTGAAGAAATTAGTGACCGTGATACCATTGATAATAGCAATTTAGAATCTGAAGATGTAGCTCCTGATGGTACTGAAACCGAGAATTTTGGTATTGAAGAAGATGAGCGTCCACATGGAAGTCAAGAAGATAATAGCGATGGCGATAAATTGTCTTCTGGTGTTGAATCGTTCGAAATAGTTAATGCTGAAGAAGCAAGAGCTCAAGATCAATTTTATAATCAAAGTGTACCATTGGAAAAAGATGTAAGCGTACCTTCTAGCAAGAGTGAAGAACGGGACAATGATCAATCAGCTGTAAATGAAGAATTTCCTCCTATAAAAGAATTGGATTATGATGAAAGTGATAGTTCATCGGAAACTGCATCTCAGGAAGATAACTTTGATGATGCAGTTGATGATTTGCCACAAGATGCCAATCCACCAGCATATGAAGCAGGTACTAAGACCCCCACCACAGCTCCACAGTTTGATGATTTTTTTAATGATTTACTGCCTGCTACTCGTGAAGTAGAGCAACCTGATCTCTTTGGCGATGATGAATTCAGCAATTTAGAAGTTGCAAAGGACGACAATATTGATAATGAAGATTTTGAAAAGAAAGATTTTGGGTTTTCCGATGACTTTACCAATGGACCATCTGCATCAGCTAACTTTTCTGACCCTAGTACGGCAACTGCAACCACTGCTCCTGCTACTGGAAACGATGAATGGGAGCAGCTTTTTGCTGGCTTTGGAAATTCGGCTCCACAGGAGGAATCCAATTCTAACCCAATTAATGTAATTGAGCCATTAGGTCAATCGCAAGGTGTAGGTGGTGGACATGATGTTGCCATTGAAGAATTAGTCGGTATGGGTTTCAGTGACAAGGATGCTTTAGCAGCATTAGAAAAGCTGAATTGGGATTTAGAGGCTGCTACTAATTTTTTGTTAGATAATGTATAGGTTAAGGAGTAATTGTTTTTCAACTATCAATATCTTTTTATAATGTATAATTATTCCACAGAATTTAGAATTGATTTTTTATATATTTTTATTTGGTACGTTAGTTAACTTTTTATTTACAATTTTATGGTTTAACAGCGTTGAGAGCTTCTGCAAGATCACCAACATCATATTCTTCTTTATTAAGATCTTTTAAATCTTCAACTGGCCTTTCAGCTTGTGGAGTGATTCTAAATGCATGTCTTGAAACCGGAGTATCCCAATCGATAATAGCAGAATGAACTGTACGCCTATTATCCCAAAGAGCAACTGAATTTGATTCCCAGTTTGCTCTTAATTGTAAATCATGCGATTGTTCTATATGCTCAAATAAGAATTTAAGTAAATAATCTGATTCTTCTTCTTTTAATTCAACGATTCTTCTTGAGAATGGCTTATTTAAATAGATACATTTTTCTCCAGTTGCTGGATGGGTTCTGATTAATGGATGAATGTTGGATACTGGCTTCCTTCTTTCAATGCCTCCATGAGCCCTTGAATTTGATGCTTGATCTTTTGAAGTATGTAAGACATGTAAACCTGATAAACGTGATCTGAATTCAGGAGATAATCTATTGTAGGCTTCCTGAGTATCAGCAAAAATAGTATCACCACCAGCTGCCGGACCTTCTAAGACAGAAAAGAATGTAGTACCAGGAGGTTGCAATTCGTAAGAAACATCTGAATGCCATCCAACATTATTTGTTCTTTGTGAGAATACTCTTTCAAATTCACTTTTATCTGGTCTTCTATAAGTAATATGCAATTCTGGATGACCTCTTGGTGCACCCGAAGTTGGATGAATATGCAACCTACCAAAGTGCTTACCATATTCAACTGCAAATGCAGGACCTTTACTAGCAAAATCTTGATTTCTAAAGATGACTACACCTCTTTGTGCTACTAATAACGCTAATTCATCTTTACCATTATTATTTAATGTACTCAATTGAATACCAGTAACTTCACTACCGAACTTTGGAGTTACTTTTTTTAATTGATAATCAGTACCTTGTGGAAACAAATTAGGAAATTTTGGATTAGCTCTTGCACCTGGTTCAATATGCTTAAAAAATTTTAATGGTTCATACTTTTGACTTGGATCCCAAGTTGGTAAAAATTCTGGAAAATTAGAAGCTTCTCTATTCTTTTTATTAATTACTAATACACCATCAGTATCAACCTCATCTTGTCCATTATAGAAATGAATATCAAAATTACCAAATCTATTACCAGTAGACATTGTTATATACTTTCTCAATTGATTTATTTAATATGTAATTATGTTGCTTTTCAATTTAAGCGATAGTTTTGACCTTTTATACTTGCTTATCAACACCAACATCGATCCGATAAAATTTATTTTTAAATGATAAAATATTTTTAAATCTTTAATAAAATTTGCAATAAATTATAGAAATCAAAGTTTGAGGAGCCACAGAAACTCACCCGACCCGAAATTTTTAAAAATTTAAAATTACGTGATTAGTGTGCTACCAAATTAAGAGGCGGTCGCCACAGGTAAAAGATATTTACCAACTATAAAGTGCAATATAGCAATCTATCTTTAGAAGTATCAACTAGGGTAGGACCGACAGCAGCATTTTTAATATAGATGAACTAAGCTCAGATAGAATAAAAAGCTTCTTCTACTTTGAAAGAAAAATATAATTAGATTCTTGACATTAATAGTATAATTGCCTACCAGATAACGCTTATCAGGGTCCTAGTATCACTACAACATTATTTGGAACTATTCTATATTGTCCATTCTTTATCGGCCCATTGAAAGATCATCTAGTAAGATATACATTGCAGCTATTATTTTAGCTTTCCCCAGATTGAAATATATATTTCGTCATTATTCAATTTACATATGTGATAATCACACCCGAGCCGATCCCATTTGATGTCAGGATCCGTTTATTTCTTTTTCTTTTATTTGCTGATATTTGCTGTTTCGGGCACGCCGCCAACTGGTTTGTTCAGACAATAGTAGGAACTGGCAAAAATTTCCCCTTTTGGATCGTTACTCCCATACAACTACCGCAAAAAATTAAACTTTTCATCATACATTTAAAAATACTGCGTTTCTAAGTAAACACTATATAAGCTCAATCTAAGCCTGGTAAAACTTTCTTTAAAGCATCAGTGACATCACCCACATCATATAGTTCTTTGTTAAGATCTTTTAAATCTTCAACTGGCCTTTCAGCTTGTGGAGTGATTCTAAATGCATGTCTTGAAACCGGAGTATCCCAATCAATAATTGCAGAATGATGAACTCTTCTATTATCCCAGATAACAACAGTGTTTGGCTCCCAACTTGCTCTTAATTGTAAATCATGAGATTGCTCAATATGAGCGTATAAAAAGTTTAATAAGGCAGTAGACTCTTCATCTTTTAATTCAACAATTCTTCTTGAGAATGGTCTATTTATAAAGATACTTTTAGCTCCAGTAACTGGATGCGTTCTAATTAATGGATGAATATTTGACACTGGTTTTCTTCTTTCAATACCACCTTGGCCCCTGGAATTAATGGCTTGATCCTCAGAAGTATGCAAAACATGTAAACCGGATAATCTTTCTTGAAAAGCAGGGGATAATCTATTATAAGCTTCAACTGAATCAGCAAAAATAGTATCACCGCCTGAATCCGGACCTTCTAAGACAGAAAAGAATGTAACACCAGGGGGTTGTAGTTCATAAGAAACATCTGAATGATAGCTTACTGCATTAGTACTATTGGAGAAGACTCTTTCAAATTCACCTGCATCAGGTCTTCTATAAGTAATATGTAATTCTGGATATCCCCTTGGAGCACCCGAAGTTGGATGAATATGTAACCTACCAAAGTGCTTACCATAATTAACAACAAAAGCAGGACCTTTTGAAGAAAAATCTTGATCTCTAAAGATAACAACCCCTCTTTGTGCTACTAATAAAGCTAATTCATCTTTACCATTATCATTTAATTGACTTAATTGAATACCTCTAATTTCACTACCTAATTTTGGAGTGACTCTTTTATTAATAAATTCAATATCTTCTGGAAATAAATTGGGGAATTTTGGATCAGCTCTTAAACCTGGATCATTAAATTTAAAGAATTTCAACGGTTCATATTTTTGTTTTGGATCCCAAGTGGGTAAAAAATCAGGAAAATTTGCATTATCTCTATTCTTTTTATTAATTACTAGTACCCCATCAGTATCAACTTCATCTTTACCTTTATAAAAATGAGTATCAAAATTACCATATGTAACGTTAGAAGTCATTGTATTTATTTGACTACTCGTAGACCGATTCTATGAAAAGTTTAATTCATTTGCAAAAGTTGTGAGTTTTATATAATTTTTATGCGTAATCCGAAACTGATAGAATTACGAAATCGCGATTACGAAAACACTTCGCAATTTGAGCCACAATTGATAAAATTTATTTAAATCACCAAATCTATCAAATAACTAATAGTTACTGTTTAGAATTAAACAAAATTATGCAAGTTTTAAAGTATTGAAAACAATTAGATAACCTGATACCTAATTATCTAATTATGTAATTATCTAATTATATGGAAAATTGTTGTTGAAGTGTGGTACAGCTGTATGCAGGAAATATATTACATTCTAGAGTGGTGCAAATGTTGCAATTAATTATAATACATGGTAAATCTAACTAATACTTGAATTATTTATAAGAAGGCATCTCTTTCAAGAGTGAATTTGAAGCTACTCTTGAAAATACTAGTTACTTTTGTAAATCTCATGGTAAGGAACAACGGTGAGCTTTGAATGCTGGATAATTAAATTAATAGTTGATTCTTGTTGTTGTTCCACAACAAATAATTTTAAATCAGGACTTAAAATATTGAAAATTTCGTTTAACTGATTAGGTGCTGCTAAGCATGGGGGCATCCAAATAAAAGTGTCAATAGTTTCAATTACTTGGGAGTAATCGAAATGTATTATAATCGAATGCCTCGTAACCCACAAGTTTAAGTTTTCCAAGATTTATATAACTATTTGTAAAATACTTGGTTGAAGATCTTAATTTCATTTTTTTTATAAAACAATCGTGTCTATATAAAAAGTCAAACCATAAAGCTTGAGTCTTCATTTCGCAGCATTCGAAAGTAAGATTCCAGAGTGGATAAAAACATAAGCATGATACATTCCTTACACTCAACTTTTCTCCCAAATGTAATTCTTCTGGAGAGATTAATTTCCTTGGATGAGATTATTCTATTACCTTTAAACAAAGCTTTGTATTTTTCGCACACAACCAAAATCTTTCATATACGTATAATATATAACTCTTCTTCTATTGTACTACTTAGCTTTTGTATAAATTGCCAAAAATAGCTCATCATAGATTTGATGTACCTCTAAGAGGTATAGTTCTCTCGGAATAAAATAGACATTTCCTCTATATATATTAAATATAAGTTGGAAATAGGCAAATAAATAAAAAAAATAAAAATAAAGAAAAATAAAAATATAAAAATTAGTTTGACATCAACTATCTAAGGGGGAATACAGTATTTTTAAACACATTACTTGATTTTTTAAAGATCTAGAAGACTTCCAGTTTCTTGTTGACAAGATGCCTACCGGATTCTGTGTATTTTATTATTATGATGCTGAAATATAATACTCTTGCTGTCAAAGGGCTAAAAATAGACCACCCCCCTTTGTCCAAAAATAGACTCTTGAATTGACTATTTATATTTAACCCGCTTTGCTCAAATTAAATTTTCAAATATTCTTTACAATCAACTAATGTCAAAAGCTATAGGAATCGATTTGGGTACAACATACTCTTGTGTTGCAGTATTTAGACATGAAAATGACAGAGTAGAGATCATTACTAATGATCAAGGTAATAGAATAACTCCTTCATATGTTGCTTTCAATGATACCGAGAGATTAATTGGTGAGGGTGCCAAGAACCAAGCGTCTATCAATTCAAACAACACCATTTATGAT
>JAJMJS010000046.1:0-104653 GCA_030563665.1 Scheffersomyces broadrunensis | reverse complement strand
GAAAAAAAAAAAAAAAGAAATTAATTTATTTTTTTGCAATTACGATAAACGAATTAATGAAAACATAAGATTAATTTATTAATAGTATATATTTATATATAAAGGAATGTATGAAATTTATAATATGAAATTTATAATAATAAAAAAATAAGTAATAATGAAACAAATCTTTTAAAAAAAAGAAAAAAAAACTAAACAAAAACTAGTCAAAGACTTTTATCATTCTCTTTGTTTCCTGTTTGTTGCTATAGAAGAATTGAATATATGAATTGAATTGAATTGAATTGAATTGAATTTAAACCAGACGAAAAATAATAAACCAGAAACCTAATAAGTATAAGAATAAAAATACCTAAAAACCAAAAATAAACCGTTTTTTTTTGTTTTTCTTCTCTTTGTTTTTTTGCTTTGCTTATGCAACTTTCATGATATTTACATCACGTTCTAATAAACCTGACTCTTGTAAACTAAATAAATCAACTTCGATTTCCATTTCTTCATTGATTTCCAAGGGAGTATTAACAATCGAACCTAATTTAATTGGAGTTTGAGCTGAAATTCCATCAATTGCAATTCCATCATCTTTTCTAATGGTTATATTTTTCTCATTTGAATCTAAAATTCGAGGATAATTTTCTAATTTTATATAATTTTTTAAAAATGATTTTATTGGTATTTCATGTAATCCAATAAATTTATTAAATTTAAATCGAATTTCTTCAATATTTTTAATTGAATCTCTCCAAGTTTTAACATCATCAATTGGAAATTTCTCCTTAGCATTTAATTCATAAACTGTAGATCTATATAATAAATTTAATCGAACTTGTAAAAATGTTGCTAATCTTATAAGATATGAACTAATTGATTTTAAATTGGAAATTAAAGGTTGATAAATATCATTTGGTAAACAATTTTTAATTGGATTATCTAATTGATCTAAAAATATATCAACATCACGATTAGTAACAAATAAATCAAGAATTAATGGACTATCAAAATCTCGTAAGAAGAAATATTTTGTTTGAGGGAATATTGCAAATAATGATTTTTTCCAAACTTTATAAAATAAGTATAAAATTTTTTCTAATGGATCTGATTTTGCAGTTATAACTAATAATTTAGAAGGAAAGAATCTAACCCAACTATATAACATATCATATAATACTTGCTGTTGAATTTCAATATTTGATAAATTATTTAATAAAATTGGAAAATATTTTTCAATTGAATCATTAACAAAATTAATTAAATCATTATATTTTTCATTTATAAATTTTAAAGTTAAATAATTATTATTAGTTTCATAATCATCATCATCTTCTTGTAATACTTTTAATGGTTTTAAAATAAATCCAAATTGATTTAAAATATTTCTAAATTCATAAATAAATGTAGGATCATACCCCGGTAAATAAATTGCTCTCATAATATTTTTCATTAATTTTAAATGAACCCAAATAAGAATTGGAACATGACCATTTTTTTTCAGTAAATTAAAATTATAAGTTAATATGCTAAATAATCCATCTCGGAAACAATTAGTTGAATTTAAAGTAGCTTCTGGATCATAAATCGACATTAATGATAAAATATAAGAAACTTGAGCACATAAATCAGGATCATCATTATTATTAAGATAAGTTCTTAAATCTTTAATAACTTTAGCATAATGTTTAATTGATTTAACTAATGAAAAATTCTTTAATTTTGTTTTATCAATAATTTTTTCTATTTCTTCTTGTTTAATATTTAATGATGATTGTTTAACAGCAATTACATTTTCAGTAAAATTTTTATAACTATCAAAACTATTAAATCGTGTAGATATTAAAAAATTGGTAGTAAGATTAAGTAAACAACTAAACATTAATTCACTTCGAAATGATCGATAAACAAAGGATGCTAACCAAACATGATAAACTTTTCGAATTAATGGTAATGGACAAGTCCCATTTTCAATAGATGGTCCTAATTCTTTTAATAAATTTAATAAAATAATTTCATAATTTTTATCATCATATTTTTTAAATTGAAAAAATTCGGTTGAAGTTAAAATGGCACCAGGTAAACTAGTTGGTGATGAATTGGCAAATTTTCCAAGAGGATTTCCTCCTGAAGATTGTTGAAAAAATTGATCATATTGTTGTTGTTGTTGTTGTTGTTGTGATTGACTTGTTGGTTCAAGGGATGGTTGATTTGTGGATGGATGGATTGGTTGGGGAAAGACAGATAATGGAGTATTGATTCTAGATTGGTGGGTTGAGAATCGTTGATAGGGGGATGGAGATCCAGCGGCGGTGGATGTAATATTATAGGGGGCGGTACGATTACTCGCATCGGTAGTATAATATTGATGATTATTATTATTATTTGTATTATTATTGTTATTACTATAATAATCATTAGACCAATCCATTTGATCGGATGATGATGAAGTTGATTGATTAATTGGTTGAACCAAATTTATTAAATCCATATCATCAAATGTATCGAAATTTATGGTTGATTCCAAAGTATTATCTAAATTTGCATTATGAATTGGAGTTGATAAATTTGTAGTTGTTGAAGGAGCATTTGCTATTATTGGAGGTACTTGAATTTGATTAAAGTCGTCATTATTATTAGTAGAGTCTTGTTGTTGACCACTTAATAAATAAATCGGATAAATAATTTGTTGAGAATCATTATTGGATTTTAAGATATTATTAAATCCTTGAGTAACAACATTATTTTGAAATTCAAATAATTGATGAAATGATGGATCATTAAGGTAAAAATGTGGATCATGAGAATGAACTTGATTCTGTACAATCTCATCATCATCGTCATCATTAGTGGTATTATTGCTATCATATTCTTCTTCTTCTTCTTCTTCTTCTTCTTCTTCTTCATCTTCATCTTCTTCATCTTCATCTTCTTCATCATCTCGTAAATCAGTGGTTGCAGAACTAGAATCACTTATAGTTGATGAAGAAATTGAACTATGTTTTGATACTGGTGGATTAGCAGAAATCGAAGGTCTTGAAGAAGTATTTGAACTTATACTATTTTTTTTATTTTTATTGGTAATTGATTTTGAAGGATAATTATTATGTTTATTTGAATGATGAATACTTCTGGTGGATAATTCATCGAATTGATTGGTTAATTTGGCTTGTCTTAATATATCCAATTGTTCTTCAGTATAATCAAGATATCCACATGATACTTTATGTTTTATACAATTTGAACATTGCGGTAAATCTTCTGTACATTTAACTCGTCTTTGTTTACAGTTGGGACAACCCAATCTGGAGTTTTTATGTTTTCTTCTTCTGGTGGGTGCACCTGTATTACTTGATTGATTGGAATCATTTTGAATTTGAATTTGAATTTGATTTTGATTTTGATTTTGATTTTGATTTTGAGTATTAGAATTTATTGAGTATGGAGAAGTATCAGTATTGGAAATATTATTAAGATTAATACTTCCCGGACTATTGGATACTGAACTCATAGTGATGATATAGTGATGATATAATGATGATGATATTACTTATCAATATTGGATTATTCTAAAGTTGTTGTAAATTTAAAATAGTTGTTGTAAATTTTAAAAATTAAACTAAAATTGAAAATAAATAAAAAAAAATAAAAATAAAAAATTAAAAAAAAAAAAATAAAAAATTTCTTTTTTTTTTTTTTGTTTAAAAATAATTTTTAATTTTTTTTCTAATTTTTATTTTAATTCCTTTAATTTTTAATTTTTATCACCAGATGATTTTCTTCTAATAAATGAATATTTAACTAAAATTATTTATATGATACCAATAATAATAACAAAGTTCAACGAATGAATAATTATAAAATTAAATAAATGAATATTAAATCAAAAGTAATATTAAATTATGAAATTGGTTTACCGGAATTAATAAAAATAAAATAAAATAAAATAAAAAAATTAATTTATTTTATTTTATTTTATTTTATTTTATTTCAATATGAAATCAGAATTAACACACACCTCCACAAATGAACACACACAATTTATATTTATTATAATATTATATTATAGTAATATTATATGGTTGTAATGATGATAATTAAATATAAATTTTTCAAAAGTGGGTGAAATTTATGGGGTATTTATAATATTGATATTTAATCAGTATTTGATTAGAAACGCAAAATACCAATACCAATAACAATAAATAAAATATTATATTATATTATATTATATTATATTATATTATATTATATTTATTTATTTATAGAATTATTATTGGTCTATGATGTAATTGAGTAATTAATAGTTGACAGATATTGATTATAAGTTATAAATATAATTCATAAAACTTTTTAAAAGTAATAAAATTTTAAGTATTGTTAAAAATATTTTTGGAGAACGGAATATTTTTAAAAAATATTATTAGCGTATATGAATAATATATAATATATAATATATATATTATATTATATTATATTATATTATATTATATTATATTATATTATATTATATTATATTATATTATATTATATTATAAAATGGCGCTTTAAAATATTATTTATTAACTTAAAATATTTTTGAATGATGGCAAGGCTTTTAAGAAATCTCTTGGATTACCTATAGTAGATGATAATTTGATAATTTGATAATTTGTGAATGATCAAAAAGTAATTGAATAAAATGAAAATGAAAATGAAAATGAAAATAAATATAAAATGAAAATATAATAATAATAAATAAAATAATTAATTATTAAATAATTTCTGAAAAGGATATTTAATTATTTATATAAATAATTAATTATAGTTTATAAGTATATATACATGTAATACATATATATTACATATATGTATTATATTATTATTATAAACCCTGTTTAATAAATTATTGCTAAATAAATAAATAAATAAATAAATAAAATTTAAAAACTCCTTTAACGGTCATCAATACACAAAAATAAAAAAAAATTATAGATAAGTAAAAATAAAAATTGTGGGTGTTAAAAAACCAGACCATATTAATTTTAATATTATAAAAATTATTTATTATTATTTAATAGATAAAGGGAAGTGGAGGAATCATTTATAACACAAAATATAATTATAATAATAATAATAATAATATATAAACAATATATAATATAACACAAACCGTTATTAAACGTATATTATTGATACGGCGATTCAGTAAAAACAAAAAATATAAATAAATAAATAAATAAATAAATATAATAAATAAATAAATTAAAAAGGAGGAGTTTCCGTTTAAATATTTTTAACTTTGTGATTAAATTTATATTTATATTTATACTTTACTTTTATAGATTTGTTACTTATTACTTATTACATTTGCATAATTCCCTTTTATTTATCAGGGTATAAATTATTAAATATTGATCACATAAAAGATTAGCCACATTTTTAGATATATATCTACATTTAAAGTTATAATTTGTATCCCCCACTTTTCAAATAAAAATTTATTAAAATAGGAGTTATAATAATAAATAAATAAATTTTATTCTTTTCTATTCTATTCTATTTGATTTAATCCATTTATGTCAAATAGAATAATATGTATCACTTTACAACAATTAATTAATTAATTAATATAAATAAAATAAAATAAAATAAAATAAAATAATAAAATAATTTATTAAAAAATAATGTAAAATAAGAAAAAAAACAAAACAAATAGGAGATTTATATTTACTGTGTAAGTGTAATATATACATTGTGTTAAAAATTATATATACAATGAATATATATACATTGTGTATTAAGTTGATGACGTCTAAAATAAATTCTAAAAAAACATTCCAGAAGCTTTTTTTTATAAAAAGAATTCTTATATAATATAATATATTTTAACTAAATTTTTTTTAATATTTATAGTTAAAAGTAATAATTAACTTGATTTTCTAATTACAATTACAATTACAATTAATAATAATAATTTATAATTTATAATTTATAATAATAATAATTATTATTAAAAATAATTAATAATTATTATTATTATTATTATTATTAAATTACATCATTTAACATTGATAAATAAATTAAATAATTACTTATCATAACTTTTACTAAACCATAGGTTGATGGTAATCAAAACATTGAATAATGAAAAAAAAATTTTCACTTAAAAATATTATTTTATTATAATAAAATTATTTTATATTTTATATTTGGTGATAATTAATTATTTTTTAAAGTGAAAATTTTTCATTTCACTTTCATAATAATAATAATAATAATAATAATAATAATAATAATAATAATAATGATTTGTATTTTTCTTAACCTGTTTAATTGATATTTACGATCAATTGTTTCATGTCATCAAAGTTATTTATAGATATCAATTGATTGATTTGTTGTAGATATAATTAATATCAATTAATTGATATTAATATTATATATATAAAATATAAATTTATATATTAATTTTTTACTGCAATAAATATAATATGATTCATTTTTTCTTTTTATGTATATATTTTTACCCCAATTTTTTTTAATTATAGAGTTTATTTTTAACACACCGGTAACGGATTATTTTTTTCTTTTTTTTTTTTTTTTTTTTTTTTTTTTTTTTTTTTTTTTTTTTTTTTTTTTTTTTTTTATGTTAATTATTATTTTATAATGTGAAAAATTTTCACTTTGTTATATATTACTGATTTTACAACCATTTTTATTTATATCATATTACCTTATCTATATCTATACTATCTATCCCCCATAATCTTATCTATACACATGTGGTCTACAATTGGTCTATTACAATAGAGGTATATTTTTTAATCTATCTTTGAAACACGTCAATTATGATTATTAATAATTTAAATTTATACCGTCGGAATACAAATAATCATAATAATAATAATAATAATAATAATAATAATAATAATTTTTATTTTTTCTTTGTTTTTTTTTGCATTTAAATAAAAAAACGTTTTAACTTAATTAAGAATATATATAGATAGAGACATGTTCTAGACCACCTAGAACTTATTCCATAGAAAAAATATTAATTTTAGGTTACATTGTTTACATTCTAAACTATATTTAATGTAAATAAATATATATATATAAATACAAAATTACGAAAAAAAGCCCTTATTTATACGATATTAAAAGTAAATAAATAACCAAAACCAAAAAAAAAAAGAAAAAATGGTAATACTTAAAATTTTTAATATGTATAATTTCACCTTAATAATAATATATATATGTGATACCCCTCTTAATGATATCATTATACTTTATAATATAGTTAAAATTATTTCTTGGTATTTTAGTGGGTACCTGAATTATCTAAATTAAGTAAAATTGTAATTGTATCCACTTATTTCATTTAAATATATACACAGCCCTATCTCCACATATGATATATATATTATATATATACTATATATACTATTATAGTAATATTTTAGTTTTGTGTTTCTAACGGTTTTTTTTTTAATTTCTTTTTTTTTTTTTTTTGTTCTTCGGGTTGTTAAAAACTTCAATTACATCATAATTTTAATTTTATTATATATCATAAAATATTCAATTATTTAATTATTTTATTATTTTATAACTCTTGAACCCTAAACCATTTTTTTGCGCTTTCATATTATTATTTAAGAATATTATTATTATTATTTAAGAATATTATTATTATTATTTAAGAATATTATTATTATTATTATTATTATTAGTATTATTATTATTATTAGTATTATTATTATTATTAGTATTATTATTATTAGTATTATTAGTATTATTATTATTATTATTATTATTATTATTAGTATTATTTGATATATCGTATGATCTAAATATAGTAAGCATAAAGAATAAACAATTAATTATTCTTATTATATATTTCTTGCTTGTTCTGTATACTCTCCTATCTTTGATTCGTTATACAGAAAAAAATTGAAACAAGATATTTATAAAAAATTAACATGAAAACATTATGCTAACTACTATTTTGATTTTTCATTTTTTTATCTAAGCTTAATGTTTGCTAAAAAAATAAAAATAAAAATAAAACCAGTGGAATAGTTAACATATTAGTATATAGTATTAAAAGGATTATCATCCAAAATAAATTCAATATACGGGAAATTATTAACAGGAAATTCCCAACTTTCTAGTTCATTATGAGATAAATCAAAAACAAGTAGATTTGGAGGTAAATTTATATCATCATCAATTTCATTTATTTGACAACGAGTTAGGGAAATTACCTTTAATTTATTATTCTCATGGTTACCAAAAATAGGAAACTCCTTACCTAACTTATCAATCTGACAATCAGTGATGGACAATTGGGTTAAAGAATGAGGAGGAACCCATTCATTAAAATTTCGGAGTCTACAAAGTATTAAATCAATCAGTGTCAAACTCTTACAATCATTCCAATTTAGAGTTCCTAAATCATCAAACCAAGAATATGCAATATTCAAACTTTGAAGCAAGGCTGGCAATTCTATATTTTTAAACCGACCTTCATTATTTAAGATACTTAAATGTTCCAATCCATTGGGAATTTTGAGGTTTTTTGTACTATTCAATTGAATTTCTAATGTAGTTAATGAATTTGGATATTTGAAAAGTTTGCCATTCCGTTGTATTGCGGAAATTACTTCAACTTTTAAAGTCAGTAATGAAGAGGGTAGAGTTTTCAACGTATCAATATATTTGAAGTTATTTATTCCAATCTCTAAAGTTTTTAATTCAAAAGGCCATCCAATCAGACAAATAGTATCGAACATTTCTTGATCAAGCCTACAATTTGATAAATTTATTTTCTTTAAATGCTTTGGCCACTTTGTATCTTCATTTATCAATATACTTTTCATACCTGTATTTGCAGAGAGATCAATTTCTTCGAGCGTTTTAGGTAGTAATGAAATAGGTAAGCAAATTAGCATATTATAAGATAGATTCAAAATTTTTAGATTACTTGGTAATCTCAGTTGTTCAAGGGTTTGATCAGTCAATTCACAATCTTCGATTTGTAGCTCTTTAATAGTTTCAGGAAAATTTATGGGGAAATAAATTGGCAGATTTTTAAGTTGTAGTGTCACTAAATGTTTTGGAAAGTTTATATTTGTCCAATTTTCAATCGTATAATAAATTAAACTGAAGTGTTCAAGGTCAGCATTAGTAAATTCTTCACATTTTAATAGACCTGGACAGTTATATTTAAAATCGCTTCTATCGGTCCATATTTGTTTATATTCTAGCTGTAAAGATTTGATATTTGTAAAAGACAAGATGAATTTTAAGTCACCATCTTCCTTGAATTCATAACCGTCTGTTTCATTATACATTTTTAAATTTCTAAGAATCAATGATACATTTGATAATTCTGGAAAGCTTGCTGAGCTTGAAACTAGATTTCTTAACTCTTCGGGTCTTGTGTTAATTATTAAATTCTTAGGTTGGAAGTCGTTTAATTTCAAAAGTTGGATTTTATTATAAAGAGGTTCCACAATTGCAAAATCATTATTATTGTTATTTTTGCCATCATCATTATTATAATCAAATTCTTTAGTATTCACAAACTTTACATCATTTTTAAAATAACATTCTAAGATTATGTTTGTTAAACTAGGGATTTTCAATAAAACATCTAAAACGTATATATTTGTTAGATAATCGAGAATTCTTTTAAATATGTGAGGGGGGAATTCAGGTAAATATTCAATTATAAATTTACTAATATATTTAGAATCAACCATTATTAATGATTGAAGTTTCATCAATTAAAATATCAAATATACATTCTTTGCGTGTTTATATATATATATATATACTTAATTGATTAAACAACTAATGATGTCATTTATGAAAATCATATGAATATGAAATCAAATCTAGATTGGAAAAATTACTCGTAAATAAAAAGAGAAATCAACGCAACTTGTATACAGACATCTAGTTGCTTCATTTACTTGTAATCTAATTAACTATCTATATGTATATATCTATTTATTTGGTTATCTGTGTTTCAAACATTTAATATTATTCATGCTCTTTATTAGCATTTTTCCTTTAAAATTCTAATTAAGTAATAAACGTTTCGATTTTCTTTCTTTCTATATGCTATTCGTTTGTTAACGAAAAAGTAGTAGTATAAATGTCAAATTCCTATAATTCATCATATATAAAAGGATTATCATCCAAAACAAATTCAACATACGGGAAATTACTAGTAGGAAATATCCAACTTGTTAATTCATTATGAGATAAATCAAGCACAAGTAGATGTGGAGGTAAATTTATATCATCATCAATTTGATTTATTCTACAATACTTTAGGCAAATTACCTTTAACCTATTATTTTCGTGGTCACCAAATATAGGAAATTCCTTACCTAATCTATGAATCTTACAATCAGTGATGAATAATTGAGTTAAAGTTCGAGGCGGAATCCATTCATTAAAGTTTTGGAGTGTACAAATCTTTAAATCAATTAATGTCAAATTTTTACAATCATTCCAATTTAAAGTCGTTAAATCATTAAACCGTACATAAGCAATATTCAAACTTTGTAGCAAGGGCGGTAATTCTATACTTTCATAATCTGTTTCACCTATGATACTTAATTGCTCTAATCCAATAGGAATTTTGAGGTCTTTTGTACTATTCAACTCAATTCCTAATGCTGTTAATGAGTCTGGATATTTGAAAATTTCACCATTGCGTTGTACTGGTGAAATTGCCTGAACCTGTAAAATCAGTAATGAATTGGGTAGATTATTCAATGCATCAAGATATTGGTAATCATTTAATCCAATGTCTAAAATTTTTAATTCGGAAGGCCATCCAAGCAGACAAATATCGTCAAACATTTCTTGATCAAGCCTGCAATTTGTTAAATTTATTTTCTTTAAATTCTTTGGCCACTTTGTATCTTCATTTATCACTATAGTTTCCATACCCGTATTTGCAGAGAGATCAATTTCCTCGAGTGTTTCAGGTAGTAATGAAATAGGGAAGGAAGCTAGCATGTTATAAGATAGATTCAAAATTTTTAGACTACTTGGTAATCTCAGTTGCTCGAGGATTTCATCAGTTAATGAACAAACTTCCATTGTTAGTTCTTTAATAGTTTCAGGAAAATTGATGGGTGAATAAATTGGCAGCATTTTAAGTTGTAGTGTCACCAAATGTTTTGGAAACAGTATATCAGTCCAATTTTCAATCGGATAAAAAATTAAACTGAAGTGTTCAAGATGAGAATTGGTAAATTCTTCACATTCTAATAGATGTGGACAGTTAAACTTAAAATAGGTAGTGTCCTCCCATATATTTGAATATTCTACTTCTAAAGATTTGATATTCTTATAGGTCAAGATGAACTTTAAGTCATCTTGATTCAATTCATAACCGTCTGTTTCATTAAACAATTTTAAATTTCTAAGAATCAATGATACGTTTGATAATTCTGAAAAGCTTGCTGAGCTTGAAACTAGATTTCTTAACTCTTCGGGTCTTGTGTTAATTATTAAATTCTTAGGTTGGAACTCTTTCAATTTCAAAAGTTGAAACTTTTCATAAAATGTCTTCACAGTTGTCAAATCAGTAACAGGATTATATTTATTTCTATTTTTAATATTATTATTGTTAGGTTCTTTTACATACACAAATTTAACCTCCTTATCAAAGTAACATTGTAAGATTATGTTTGTTAAACTAGGGATTTTCAATAAAACATCTAAAACATATATATTTGTTAGATAATCGAGAATTTTTTTAAATATGTGAGGGGGGAATTCATGTAAATATTCAATTATAAATTGACTAATATATTTAGAATCAACCATTATTAATTATTCCAATTTTATGGGTAGTAATTAAAATATAAAACATCATTCTTTACCTGTTTATTTATATAATTATTTCATTGATTAATTATGCTTTTACAACCTAATGATGTCATTTATGAAAATCATATGAATATGAAATCAAATCTAGACTGTAAATATTCTCGTAAATTAAAACAGAAAAACAACGCCAACAATGAGTAGTACCGAAATTTAGTTCATTCATTATTCATTTATTTACCTGTATCTAAGTATTTGAGTATATACATATTTTATGTGTTTAGCTGATTTTCATGGTAACGCTTGTTTTTAAGACTGTAACTCATTTTTGATTTTGCAATAAATTATTTTATTTTATTTTATTTATACTTAGTTTCTATATTATAAAATAATTAATATTTAAATCATCATAAAAATCATCATCATCATATTCTTGAATCCCATTAGGATTATTTGTAGTTGAATTATTTAATTCATTAATTAATTCATTTAATTTATTATTTCTTAAATTATAAAATTGTAAAATTAAATCATAAATTTTTTTATTATTCTTTAATAAATTATGAGGTTTACGTTTATAAATTCGAAAATCTTTATCATCATTATCATTATCGGATAAATCTTGTGAATTAATATTAATATCGGAATCTTCATCTTCTTCATTATCGGTTTGTTCATAATTATCAATTGGTTCACTTCGAATTGATCGTAATTCTTCCTTTGTCATATCCATTATAATTCTTAATGGATCTTTATCAGTCATTAATAATCCTGTTTTATGATTCAATTCAATATCAAGAAATTTAACATCATTGGTATAATCTTCATCATCAAATTCATCAATATATTCTATATCATTATTATTTTCCAGTTCATTATCATTATCATTATCTTCTTCTTCTTCTTCTTCTTCTTCTTCATGTTCATGTTCATTTCTCTTTAATATCCGAAGTAATAATAATTCATAATCTCTTGATAATTCACTAACAAATACTCGACTAAAATTAGGGACAAATAATTTATCATAACTTATACTTAATTCATCATCATTTTGATCATTTAAATAATTCCCATTACTAGGATCATTATTTATATTTTTAGATATTGAATTACTTTGAGCCCCACCGAAATTATTCATATGAAATTTCATGATTGGATCTTCACGATTATTTAATTCAATTTTTTTCATTCGAACTTTATTATTAATTTGAAAATAATGTAAATGATGAATATTATAATAATATAATGATGATAAATTAACATTTAAATCAAATTTTAATAAATTTATTAAATTTGAATTATTAATCATTACCACATTAGGTAAATGAATATAATTATAATATTGAATTGATTTAACTTTTAAAAATTTCTTTATCATAATTTCATTAAGATTTAATTTTATAATATCTGGACTTATACTATTACTTTTCTTTTGATCACCAAAAAAAATTGATAAAATATTATATCTCTTTTTAAAAAATGTTATAATTCGACAACAATATTTATTAATATTATTTAAATTAATATTATTGGATTTAAATGATGGAATAAATCTATAAATTATTGGTTCATACCATAATTTAATTCCATCACCACTAAAATTTTGTAAAAAGAAAAAATTCACTTGAGGGAATAAATTATCAAGAATTTGAGTTAAAGCTTTATATAAATACATTAAACTAATCTCTAATTCATTTGATAAATATTCAAATATAAACATTTTGGAAGGTAATATAATTAACCAATGTCGTAATAATTTATATAATATTATTGGATTTATATTAATGATTGAAATTTGATTAATTATTTCAATTAATTGATTTAAAAAATTTAATAAATGATTAAAATGGAATATAATTAATTTATCAACATTTTTATAATCATTTTTTAAAATATTTTGAAATTTAAGACAAATTTGTTTAAATTCATATAATAAATTTGGTTGATAACTTGGAAAATAAATTGTCTTGGAAGCAAAAATTAAAAAATTTATTATATAAATTAAATTTCCTTGTTTTTCTTGTTGTTTAATTTTTAATTTCAGTGATAATAAATCATTAAAAATTACCATAAATCCTTTAGAAAATGTAATTGAATGATTTAAATTTGAATATTGATAAATTGACATTTTATTAAGTAATGAAGAACAAATTAATCCTATTGATACATTATAATCTTGTTTAACTAATAATTTTCTTAATTGATGAATGGCTTTACCATAATATTTTGATGATAATTTAAATAACAATTGTCGAATTTCTTTAATATCGTCAATTTTTTCAATAATTAAAAAATCCTTAATACAATTCGATCTTAAATAATAAGTGGTTAATGCTAATATTGTATTCATAATTAATGATATTGATAATTTATTATGTTTTCGAATTCTTTTTTGATTAGGATCTTTAAATATCATTTGATAAAATAATTCCTTTTCAATCATATCCATAGATGAAGCTTGATCATTAGCCAAGATACTTAATTCAATATCCTTATAGGGGGTAACTTTCTTCCGTTGTTTATATTTCTTCTTGGAATGTTTGTTGTTAGTATGATGAGATTTAATGATATTATTATATGATAATGGTTGAAATACAATTGGAAATGAAGTTATAAAATTTGGTAAGGGTTGAGGAGAATCATATTGATTAATATTAGGAGTATCAGTATTGTTATTGTTATTGTTGAGTCGCTGTTCCCAGAGTTTAGTAGATGTCATTGTCAGTAATTATATCATAATTCAGTTTAATTAGTTGATTAAAGATTAATTTGATTAAGATTTATTGATTGTATTTATTATAAAGATGGGAAAATTTATCTCTGTTTTTATTTTTGTTCGCAAATTAAAAAGAAATTTTAATTTTTTATCGTAATCGATTAATCTTAAACTTTACAATTCATTATTCATTCATTATTCATAATGTTTATTCATTAAACTATTTATTAAACAATAATGGCTCTTTATTTAATTTATTTACTCTGTTTTATTATACACACCTATATCTATCATAATACTCCTTCCTTACCCTTTTTTTTGATTTTTTTTTTTTTTTTTTTTTATTTTTAACTTTTTTTTTTTTTTTTTTTTTTCTTTTTTTTTTTTTTTTTTTTTTTTTTTTTTTTTTTTTTTTTTTTTTTTTTTTTTTTTGTACTTTTAACTTTTTTATTATTTTTTATTTTACCTTTATTTTTATTTTATTTATTTTACCTTTATTTTATTTTTATTCATTTTATTTTGCCCATTTTAAAACTTCTAAACTTGCAACCACAATGAATATAGCCGTTGGAAACGTTAATATAACATACCCCCAAAACAATACCCCTGCCATTTCTTGTTGATAAATATTATTTAATGAACTAATTTGTGATAATTGAATGGCGGGTGGAGAAATTGTTAAAATAAATGAAACAATTAAAAATATTGGATCATCTAATATTGAAATTTTAATAAATTTAACAAAACAAGCAATAATTGGTAATAAAATCATACTTGGTAAAATCATTCTGGATAATAATGAACCAAATACAATACGTTTATAATGTTTTGAAGCAGGAGGAATATCTTGTGAAGGATATAAATTTGAACCTAAAACAATTAAAATTAATGGAATTGATACTGAACCTAATTGACTAATAGCGGCCGTAATTGTATTATGAATAAATGATTCTTGATTTAAAAAGAATAAATTTTGTAAATAAGGAATTGAGGCAACAAATATTGAAATTATCATGGCATATAATGGTGGATTCATAAAGTTTAAAAAATTTTGAATTATTGATGAATTATAAATGTTTTTTATCCATTCAATTAAAAAGAATTGTTTAATGGTGGTTCTAGATAATGAAGAATTAGATGAGGTTAAATCTTGTGTAAGAATTTCTTCTTGTGGATTAGGTTCATTTATATAAACTTGATTATTATTATTATTATTATTATTATTATTATTATTTTGATTTCTTAATAATGAACTAGATTCATTATATTCTTCTTCATCTTCTTCACTACCACTTCCACTTTCAGTTTCAATGGTTATAATTTGTACCGTACCATTTTTATTTTTAATTGGATAACTATTTAATTCTTTAATTGATCTTTTTCTTAATAATTTATTAAAACCCCATGACCATCTTAATATTTGACCCAATTGTTGAAAAATTAATAAATATAATATACCTCTTGATGCCACACCATCATTTGAATCATTATCAATATCTTCCCATAATAAATCAGGTAATGTATAAGCTAATGATAAAGTTAAACTTACGGGTAAACTATTTGAATTACCAAATACTGCCATAGCAGTTACAAAATCTGATTCTGGTTCATTTAATTCAAAATAATAACTAACTAATTGAGAACAAAGAAAACTAATACCGGTACTTAAAGCATAAAATATTGGAATAATTACAATATCAATCATTTTTTGAAATGATAATGAAGGAGCTAATTTTATAAATACTAAACATGGAGTAAATAAATCAACATTTAATGATGATAAAACTTTTTGACCTTGAGAATTTAATAAGCCAGTTTTGGCAGCTATAAATCCGGCAAAACATATTATAACTACTTCTAATACTGCTTCAAAAGTTAATAATGCAATTGATTGAAATGATAAATCAGGATTGGTAGATGATAATGATAAGAAAGAAATTGACAATTGGTTTGAAAGTAAGGATAATATCATAATGATAATGATTGATGATTTGATGATTTGATGATATAGCAAAGTATACTTTACTTAAAGTAATTAAGATTACCTTTAAAGAAAAGAATAAAAATAAAAGTAAAAGATATATTTATTTATATTTGATTTGTTATATATAATCCTTTTTGTTACAAATTTTTTTTTGTTGTTTTTGTCTCCGCCACAAAAATATAAAAAAATTTTTTGATTTTTAATTTTTTTTTAAATGATTAATTTTTTATTATTAGTAAAATATTAGATTAATCTAATATAAGTTAATATTATAGTTATAGTTATAGTTACAGTTACAGTTACAGTTAAATTAAATTAAATTAAATTAAATTAAATTAAATTAGCTAATATAAAATATAAAATATAAAATAACTAATAAATAACAATCAACGTTTAATTAAAGATAAGGAACAGAACAAAAAAAAAAAAGAATCTCATCTGTTAAAAAAAAAGAATTTGTCTATGTATCTATGTGTTTTTAATCCATCTCTTACCCCTTGAAAAGTTTTATTATTATTATTATTACTATTATATTATACACTGTTATTTGCATTAATGAAAATTTTTCATTAATATTGATTTATTGATAATTTAATATTAATACTAATTAATTAATTAATTGTAGTGTGATCAAAATATTTATCAGTCCACGTGTTTTAATTAATAAATTTTTAATTTTTTTGTTATCTAATCATAACAAAAAAATTAAAAAATTAAAAAATTTAAAGGAGGGGTAAAAAATTAAAAAAAAAAAAAATTAAAAAAATTTTTTAATTTTCAAATTTTAAGTGATTTCACGTGACATATGACACATGACATACAATTATCGATGTATGGATGGTTTTTTTTCTTTTTGTTTTTTTTTGCATCTATAATTAGATTACTATAATATTAATCTATAAATAGATCTAATGATACAACTATAATTATATCTATTTAAGTAAATGAATGAATGAATTATTAAATCACGAAGATATTCTCAACCATTAAACAACCATGGATTATGAAACTAAATATATTCGTGATTTTATCACTAACCCTCTTTTGCCCCTTGAAATATTACGAAGAATTACTGATTATTTATCACCAAATTATATTTTTGATGCTTTTTTACGAATTCCTTGTTTAACAAATATTATCTTAGATCTTTATTTTAACAATATAACTAAATTTCGTCTTGATGATTTAGATTATGCTAATAAAGATATTAGTGATCCAAATGATTCAGCTATTAATAATATTAAGGACCAATATGATAATGTATGGTCGTGTTCACTCTCAAATATTTTATTATCTAAAATTAGATATAAGCTTAACTAGAACCATCAACACATTAAACAAATTAAATTGTAAAATTATGTAAAAAAAACATATTTTTTTCATTAAACATGAATAATTGTACTTTAATTAGTCCATAAAGAGCCATGAATTATGATGATGATTATATTGTTCAATTTGTAACTCAATACTTACCTGATCTTCCCCCTCATATATTACAAAGAATTACTGATTATTTATCACCAGATTATATTTTTGATATTTTATTGAAAATTCCTAGTTTAACAAATATTATATTAGATTTTTATTTCAATAATAAACTTATATTTAGTCTTGATCATTTAAACTATTATAATGATGATTATAATGATTTTTGTAATCATCAAAAGTTTGATTTTTATCTTAATGATGATGTACCAGGAAGGATAATTCAACTTTCAAGACTAAACCATTTCAATCCTAAAATATTAACAATTCACGCCACATATAATAAATTAAAACAATTAATTGAAATAATATCACCATCTAAATTTTTAAAATTTAAATATATAAAATTAAGTATTCCTGAATTAACTCAAACTAAACTGATTACAGAGGATGAATTAAGATCTATAGTAGCATTTCCAAATATTAAATCTTTATCATTTCTGTATGGTGATACGAATATATCATGTATGGAATTATTTGATATAAAACAATTCAGAAATGCAAAACATATTATTCAACTTTATTTACAAACTGCTATATCATTAAGAGGTGTAGAATTTCCAAACTATTTGGTTGATTTACAAATTTATAATTGCCTTATTGATTCCATATTAATATTTCCATCAACTATCAAGAAATTGCAACTTGAATTTTGTCAATTGACCGATGAAATATTTTATCAATTAAAATTGCCTACCGATTTAAAAGTGTTAAATTTACGTAGCAACAAGTTAAATTCTTTGGATATTTCATTCTTTCCTAAATCACTTGAAGAATTAAATTTTTTTCAGAATCCTCTAGAATCGATAATTGTAAATAATGATACTAATTGGCCACCGTATTTAAAGAACCTAAACTTACTTGATTGCAGAATAAATCAACAAATGATGAATAGGATTTGTCTGATTGAATGGCCTGGTAGTTTACAGATTTTAGACATTTCAGACAATAGATTTAATGAAATAGAAATCCATAAGAACTATAGCCAATTTCCACCGTTATTAAAATCATTAAGAATTTGCATATCATGTATAGATCAGCTCTACTTGCCTGATCAATTGGAGAACTTAGAACTCGTAGCATCTGATTCATTTATAAATGAAAAATTCGAGTTAAGCTTATCGCTATGTAAACTTATACTACTGTATGTGGAATTTAATGATTTAAATTCATGTAATTGGATACAATTATTGTATTTGACAAAAATTCATTTCAGGGGGTGTAAACTAGGATGTTTTAATGAATGGGTTCCACCACCAAATCTAAAATACTTAAATATCTCTAACTGTGATATTTTTAAACTAAGAAAAGAATTTCCAATATTTAGTAATAATATGAATAAATTAAAATTACTTACATTTTCATCATGTAAGATACAAGAAATTGATAATGAGATAGTTTTACCTCCAAATCTAATTGAGTTTCATTTATCTTCCAATGAATTAACAAGTTGGACATTTCCTGTTAAAAATTTCCCGAATGTTCAATTTAATGTGTCTAATAATCCTCTCAGAACTAATTAATTAAAATTTCAAATAGATATTCCAACTAGCTGAATATCCAATATTTCATATCAATATGAATAGATTACTGATACTTATATTACAAAACCATTGGATATAAGAGATTTATGAGGATATAAATTTACCATCCATTGTTATTTGTTATACAAATAGGATTTATCCCGGTTAAAAATATTAGATAAAAAGAAGATTAACAAGTTTAGATGTCTAGAAGTGACTAACTAGTTATATTATATATATTAAATACATAAATCTCAACTAATAAAGGAAGCTTTACCCTTGTTCCTAGTCTGAAGTTAAATACGAGACTAGACGATTATACTTAATATACTTTCACTTCTGTAAATTGCAAGTAATATCCTGATGGTAATCCCTAGGTTCAAATTCTTTAAACATTTAAATAACGTCAAGTAATTGATGACAAAACTCATTGAGTTGTATTATTATTTTGCAATCTAATCCTGTTAAAAATAAAAAGAAAGATTATACCAAATTCGATTACATAATGCTTCAAAACCTAAAAGTTTCTATCATTCTTTAATATAATAGTCGTGTTCCCTCTCAAATATAAATTAGATATTATCTATAATTATAATTCATTAAATTATATAAATAAATAAATTGCATAAATAAATCTGGAAGTATGAATAATTATATTTTTGATTAATCAATAATCAACCATGGATTATGATGCTGAATATATTGTTCAATTTATAACTAAATATTTACCTGAATTTCCCCCTGAAATCCTAAAAATAATTCTTCTTCACTTTAGTTATTGTTTGTCTAATAGAAAAGCTCAAGCTTATGTTGTTGATATTTTTTTGAAAATTCCTAGTTTAACAGATATTATGTTGGATATTTATTTTAACGATCAAGTAAGGTTTCGTCTTGACGAATTGTCTGAATCTGATGAGGATGATTTTGGTTTAGATGACATGGTTTGTCATGATCCTTTTGATTTTTGGTTTTATTCTTTTTTTTTATACCAAGAGCCTCCAATATGGAACAATGATTGAACTTTTGAAACTAGAACATTTACATCCTAACAACTAATTGAATTGATACCATCTAGATTTTTAAAATTACCATTTGTAAAGATAATTATTCCCTATGATGCTTTGAACTACGGGCTTCTCAGTGGTGATGATTTACTATTCATATTATCATTTCCAAATATCAAAAGTTTAGAATTTCGTTATTACGCTGCTGATGAAAAGATTGCAATTTTCAGCATAAAAGAATTCGGAGAAGCAGAACATATTACTGAACTTAGAATTTGTACAGATCATTACCAGCAAATTTGTTTGAAAGACATTCCAAAGTTCTTAGTTTCATTATACATTGAATATAATGGGTTGCCTGAACAATTATCCTTTCCAGAAACACTCATGAAATTACACCTTGAAAGATGCAGCTTAACCAATAATTTTTTTCTCCGATTGCCGACCAAGCTAAAAGTTTTGAATCTAACTGGCAATAGAATAAGGTCTTTAGATATTTCATTACTTCCTAAATCACTTGAAGAATTAAATTTAAGTCTTAGTACTGTAGAAAGTATTATTATAAATAATGATACTAACTGGCCACCTCATTTAGAAAAAATAAACTTACATTCTTGCCGAATAAATCAACAAATGTTAGAGTGCATTTGTCTGATTAGTTGGCCAAGTGATTTACGCACTTTGGATATTGCATCCAATAAATATGAATGTATTCATCCATTGGATAAGTTTCCTGAGTCATTGACAGAGTTGCGTATTTCAAGAGGCAGAGGAATACACACACATAAGGAAGAATTCCTATTTCCCAAATCATTAGAGGTATTAAGGATACCTCTGTCCGTAGATTTTCTCAGCGAATATCTGTTCGAATGCTTAGAACTCATTAAGAGGGATTCACTTGAAAATTTGGAACTAAGTAGGTTGCTACGCGATGTGCAAGTTACTGGATGGACGTTTAATAATTTAAATGCAATTAATTGGGTAGAATTATTGTATTTGACAAAAATTCGTTTCTGGATGTGTAAACTAGGATATTTTAATGAATGGGTTCCACCACCAAATCTAAAATACTTAGATATCTCTTCCTGTGGTATTTTTAGACTAGGAAAAGAATTTCCAATATTTGGCAGCAATGTCAGTAAATTGAGGCGCATTACCCTACGGGATTGTAAAATTCATGAAATTGATAATGATATATGTTTACCTCCTAATCTACTTGAGTTTGATTTAACTGATAATACAATAGTAAAATGGACATTTCCTGTTAATAATTTTCCTTATGTGCACTTTAGGTTGAATGGGAATCCTTGTAACCGTAATCCTACTTGATTCTATATAATTTTCAATTCAAATACAAATGACAGATACCTTTGTTAATGTACGTTATTTGATATTTTTCGCAATTTTTGTAATGGTCGTGTACTGTTTCCCATTCGGTCATCTATAATTAGTGTATAAATAAATGAATAAATCTTTAAATATAAATGGTTGTATTTTTAATTAATCAATAATCAACCATGGATCATGATTCTCGCTATATTATTTAATTTATAAATCAATATTTACCTTAATGTCCCACCATCATATACTAAAGAGAAAGGTTCAATCAGTCACATGATCAATCACGTGATCTTTAATACTAACTTTAAACAGCGTAGAATAAATAAATAAATGTAAACAATTATAAATTATCATAACATAGAATATATCTATCTCATTGTATAATTATAATTATAATATAATATATAGATACATATATATATATAAATATCAGAGTCATATGGCAGATCAGCGACAGAATAAATTGTTATCATCAATACCAAATCTACAACCACCACTACCACCACCATCATCATCTTCAATAACTAATAATACTAATAGTAATAAATCATCATCGTGGTTTAATAATAGTATTCACCATAATATTATAAATTCATCGTTTGTTAATGATAGCATTGATGATGATGATCAATCGGATAATGACTGTATAGTTCTTCATGATACGACTAATATTACTCCATCACCAAAGAGACGTATAATTCAAGGATTTAATGGCATTTCAACTCCATTAAATAATAATAGTAATTCATCATTTCTATCACCCATGAATAAATTAAATGATTTGCATTTAGAATCTGAAATAATAGATGATAATGATAATGTGAATGAGAATAATGACAATGAAGAAGATCATGATGAATTTAGTTTCGGAAACAAGACTATTTCGAATGATACTGATAGTGATATTGAACCACAACTGGATGAAAATGATAATCTACATAATGCTGATCAACTCCCACCTAAGTATATTAATGTCAGGAAACGTCATCATATTGATACACCAAATAATTCATCATCAATTTTAAATTCAAATAATACTCCAATGTCAATATGTACAGATTCATCATCACTAATGAATGATAATAAAAATAATCCCAAATTAAGCTTTTCAAATAGTGATTCAACGCCATGTCCTCCACAACCAAAAAGAAAAAAATTAAAATTTAAATCGGTTAATATAAGTAAAAAGCCAATATTAAATTTGTCAAATTCAATTAAAACTTCAGTTATGGATGATGAAAAGATTGATTTAACGAATTATGATGATAATGTTAAGAATAATAATAATCAAGAAACTGATGATGAGGAAGAGGAAGAAGTACAGGAGATTGAAGAATTTCCAATAAACACTCCAATATCACAATCAACTCCTTCAAATTCAAGAGCTTCGACTCCTCCATTAAAACAAGCATCAACCGATGAAAAGGTTAAAGAATTTGGTAATTCAATAAACGGATTTAAATTTATAAAGTCGAATAAATTTAATTATGAAACTCCGATGAATAACAATCGGTACTACCAAGTGCACCAACCAGTTCCTCAGCCTGAGCCTGAACTCATACCTCCTGTACAACCTATACCTAATGGTAAATATCATATAGTAGGTGAATTTCCATTGTCATCGGCAGGATTAATGAATGAAAGTGATGAAGAAATTCATATTGCTGATAAAAGAATAAACGATCCATATTTAAGTAATTCAAAATTTAACAACAATGGTAACAATAATAATAAACAAATAAAACTGAATATAATTGATGAATACTTATCAAACTTAGATTTGTTACCACTACCGAATCCATACTTTTACAATCAAATAAATTTATCAAAATTTGAATTATTAAAGATTGTAAATGATACAAATTTAATTAAATCATTTTATCAATTGCTTGTAAATAATGATCATTTAATTAATATTTTAAAACGTGAAAGGATTAAATGGCATCCTGATAAATGGGTAACTAAATTAAATCATTCAAATACCTATCATTTTGATTTGGAAATTGTTGACAATTTATCAAAAGTTATAAATAGTCTAATTAAAGAATTATCATAGTATTATAATATATATAAATATATATAAAGGATAGTACATATAAAATTTTAAACTTGCTTGCCTGTCATTTATTTACTTTGTATTTTATCAATCGGAGTTTCGCTTCCATTTTCAGCTTCTTTTTCAACTTCTTCTTCTTCTTCGATCTCTTCTTCATCTTCCCCAAGTTCTTCTTCTATATCTTCTTCACCTTCTTCCTCCTCTATATCTTCTTCACCATCTTCTTCTTCTTCTATATCTATTTCTTCGTCTTCCTGCTCGTCTTCAAGTTTTCTCTTTTTACCATTAGGTGCCTCATTCTTTTCTACAAGTTCTTCTTCTCTGTCTTCTCCTTGTTCATCTTCCTCTTCTCGCCCTTCACCTCTTTCACCTTCTTCCTCTTCTCGCCCTTCACCATCCTCTTCATCTTCTTCTCGCCCTTCTTCTTCCTCTTCATCTTCGTCTTCGTCTTCATCTTCTTCGTCGTCTTCTTCCTCTTCTTCCTCCTCTATATGCTGTTCCGGTGGATATTCATCAACATTGCCATCTTCATTATCCCAAACGATATTAAATCTTGTGACTCTTGGTTTCTCAGCTAAAATGTTTCTAACAACATGCTCAACTTGAACTTTTGCTGGAGGATTCTCTCGTAATTCTTCACTATCATATTCATTATTTACATAATAACCAACTCTGACGAATTCTCGATCATTATATGAACAACTTAATAATATAACTGTAACACTAACTAATTCATTGGCGGGAATTAATTCCGGACTTGGTGGATCTGCTTGAAATAAAAATTTATTAATTCCCATTGGAACAGGTCCTACTAATATTGAATCTAATTCTTGATCATGATCTAATGATCTTGATGATCCAACATAAGTTAATTTCCATTCTAAATCTTCCTTTAATGGTTCTAAACATTCAAATGTGATTTCAAATTCATATGGATCATTGAATTTAGCAGGATTATTTAATACTTCTATTCCCAATAAGGATACAATGGACATTTAATTGATTATTCTATTAAGATGATGAAAAAAGTGACTTGCTTTTTCTGACTTTTGATTTAAAGTAGTGGAAATAAAAACTATATTACTGTTATATAATTAAAATATATAGAACAAGTGCTATACTCCGTATATAATATGTCAATTGATTCAAAGTCAAGTAAAATTATTTAATGATTTTAGTTGTTTAGTTTTATAAAATTTCACTAACACTGACAGAAAATTTTTGGGAACGCGTATCCAATGTCGTAAAATCATGTACACACGACATTTCTATCATAAAACGACATTACCAAAAGGTAGTATGGAATTTTTTAATTCTTTTTTGAAAATTACTTACTGCTTAATACTTTTTATTTCTACAATAAAATACTTCTACAATGACAACTGAAGGAGATATAAGTCAAGTAAAGATTGAAACAGATGATTCTTCCATTCTTCTTACAGATGAAACATTAAAACCTGAATTACCAAAAGAAACTAATGAAGTAGAAGATCATAAAATAGAGAAAGAAGTAGAACAAGAAGAACATGAACAACAACATGAAATGCCAACTGCCGATGAGCCAGTACTTGAAGACTCGATTTCAACTAAAGAGGCCAAAAATTATCCAAAATTGTATCAAAAATATCTTGAGCGATTTAAGAAAGTATATTCAATTTCACAGACTTTATATGAGCAGGAAAAGAATCAACGACAAACTTTATCGTATTTTCAAAGAAGAAATAATACATTACTTAAAATATTAGAAGAATTCGAACTTAATAACAGTAAAGATATTCCACTAATTGAAGACATAATACATGGAAAAGACCTTGGAAGGATTGAGAATATAATTAAGATATCTCCAAGATTGGAATCAAAATTAAATCAATTACAAGTAATTATCAAGCATGAAGATAAGGTAGAAGAGCGGAAGACTAAAAAGACGACAAAAACAACTAAAGAAGATGAAAACCGTCCAGAGCAGGAAGTAACTGAAGTAGATGGTATCAATGGGGATATTAAACTAGAAGTTAAAGAAGATCAAATTGAAAGACATCACTTACTTAATTTATACCTTAACGAATTAATACCGGATTTAATAAATGATGATTTAATAAGCTTAGAATCTAATCCACAAGATGCTGATAATTGGTGTAAGCGCCATTATCCTCATTTACAATCAACAAAATTTAAGCCAATAGATGTACCAGTAAAAGGATTTATAAATGAGTATATTGGAAGCGATTATAAATTTAATAGTGATGAAGAAAAGAAAGTTGAAAAGAAAAATTTACCACTCACCGCAAGCAATTCATCAAAGAGAAGAAAAGCTGGATCCGATTCTACAAATAAAAGAAAAAAATCATCATCATAATCTATCTAATTATATATTAAACTTTTATAGAATTTTTTCTTTCACGTTTAATTAAAGTTTCTAATACTTTTGTATCAAGAAATAAATCAAATACAAATTTTCTCTTTTCAAATTTAAAATTTCCTTTATCAATAACTTTAATAACTTCAAGAAATAATTGTAAATTATCAAATATATCCGGAGAAATTCTTTTTAATTTAATTAATTCTTTTGTTGCCTTTCTTTCAATTCTTCCAATTACTACGCTTATGTGCTGTAGTAAATATAGTACTCTATTATTAATAATTTCATTGGTATCAAATAATATTAAATCTTCCTTTGCTTCACCTAATTCTGGTTGTAGATCATCCATTAAAATATCAGTTGAGATCGATCCATTTCTACCTGTTGTATTATTCCACATTGCGGTTGATATTGCATTATTGTTAAATATTGAATAATATCTTGTATTACGATATGGATTTGTAATTGAAACATTAAATATAGTTGATATATCTTCCTTTGGAAAACATAAGCTTTTACTTTGAGAATATTGATCTAATACACTAAACCAATTCAATTCATCTAAAATTTCGACACCTTCTTCAGTTGATGATATCATACCTAACACATAAAAACAAACCCCTCTAATTTGCCAAATTGGGCAATCTTTAAATAATTGCAAGATTATTGTTATAATTGAAGTATCAACTTCTCCAGTATACATTGTATTTAATAACAATTGAATACCAAATGTACCACTTGCAATATTACCAACAATCCATAAGTTCTGCTTTAACGCATTTAATAATAAATTCTTTTCTTGTTCATCATCATAATTATTTTCAAAATTGTCAAGAAATTCTTCATCATTTAAAAATTTCGAAGATAAAATTTCTGTATCTTTAATTAATTGATCAATATAATTCTTATGCTTAAAATTTGAAAAATAATTTAATCCTTCTTCTGTTGTCAATAGATATTTAAAAAAATTTAATGAATTATAAAAAGTTTCATTTGTTGTTGCTATTGGAACATATGGGAATAGATTTTTATAAATTAAACTTTCAATATTTTTCAAATATTTAAAATTATCAAATTCAATCCATTGATTGAATTCTTTATCAATCCAACCAAATTCTTCTAAATATTTAAACCCTTGAGAACTCTTTAAAAATGTCAATAATAATTTTTTACCATTTATACTTGAATTTAAAATGATAATTGATGGTCTTAAATTAATAAAATAATTTAAATTTTTAAAATGTTCTAAATTATTAAAATAATCATTTAATAAATTAATTGATAATTTTATAATATCATCATATTTATCATCATATAAATTATTAACTAATAATTTTAAAACAAATAATTCACATTCTTGAGTTTTTAATAATTGAGGTAATAAATTAGTTAATAAATATAATTTAATCTTATAATTTGATACAGTTAAACATTGCTGTAATAAAATTCTAAACTGATTATCTTTTGTAAAATCAATATATTTAAATAATGTTAATATAAGGATATTATTTGATTCCAGATCTTTACTTGATTCAATTATGTTCAATAATAAATTTAAAAATTGCCATTGTTCTAATAATTTAATTCCTGAATTTTTTGAACTTAATATTCCAATAAATTTAAGATATCCTATACTACAAGTAGTTTCTAATCTTAATTTTGAAAGAATTGGATCTTTACTAGCAATTCCACTATATGGATCAATTTGTGCAAATATTTCTGATAATTGTGGTAAAAGTTTACAATTTGATAAATATTTTATACCATTGTCCGAATTTAATAACATCTCAAATAGTTGAACTCCAACATTTATAAATTTTGAATTATTAATCTTTTTAGTATTTGGTATATTACAAAATCTAAATTTAAATGGTCTATAAAATGAAATTAATCTCTTTAAAAATTTAGGATTTTTTTCTAATATTTCATCAAATCTTTTAGAATTTAATAATGGACCTTGAATTAATATTAATAATGTTTGCCAATTCCATTCTTCAAATTCTTTTATAGCTAATACTTTGGTATTATTTATCAATGATTTAAATTCACTATCTTCAATATTAAATCTGGATTGAATATTTATTGATTTAATATAAGTTTTTAAATTTTGATTATAAGTAATTGATGGATTAAATTTTGTTCTTGTAAATTTTTCAAATTCAAATGATGATAATGATGAAAATTTTGGTAAAATTAAATCTTTATTAATTAATTCAGGTGGTAATAAATTATTAGCTAATGAATAAATATTAGTTAATAATATAGTTGCTTGTTTTGTATTATTATTATCTAAATTTTGTTCAATAATTTCAATTAAATAATTAAATATATTATTTTTAATTAATATTAAAGTTAATAATCCTCGATAATGTTCAATTAAATTAAATTCAAATTCATTCTCAAATTTATTTAATTCTTTAAAATTAAAATCAATATTATTAATATTATTAAATCTTTTAATACTTTCACCAATTGATGTTGATGATAACCAAGGTAAACTTTTAATTCTTAAAATATCAAATAAAATATCTAAAATATATTGTCTAATTTTTGAATTCCGTTTAGATAAATTCATAAATAAAGCATTTAAAATTTCAAAATTATTAATTGAAAATGCCATTAATCCATCAAAATTTTTTAATATTAAAGTAATTAAAAACGATATTTTTTGTAATCTAAAATCATTTCTTCTTGATCTATCAAGATTTAATTCATTGGAAAATATTGATATAATTGAATTTAAATCAAATCCATTTCTTAAAAACTTTCGACTATTTTTATAATCTAAAATTTTAAATATAACAATAAGACATGTAGTTGACATTTCAAGACTTCCATCAATAATTGTACTAATTATAATTTTAAATCCACCACTATGAAATACTAATTCAGGATTTAATAATGAAATTTCACATATAGTTTCAATACATACATTTTTAAACCCCTCAGGGATAATTTGTGGTGGATCTATATCTAAACTTAACCCATCTAAATTATTATTATTATTATTATTATTATTATCTTTTTTATTGTCATCGTTATGATCTTTATTACATTCGATTATACTTATTAATGATTTAATAATTCCAATTGATAAAACTTCTGAACCTTTATCAATAGTTAAAAATTCTCGAATTAATTTCAATGCTTGTTCCTTTTCCATAAGTAATGATCTTGTAGTCGACATAGTTATAATAATAAAAATTAGGATTTTTGATTGAACTAGTATCATCAAACTTTCAAAATTACTTATAATATATCTTAAAATTTTATATCCAATTGATCTAATTTCTGAAACTTTATGACAAAACATAAATTGAATTCTATTAATTAAATTCTTAATTAAAATATCATTTTTTAAATTGGGATAAGTCTTTAATAATAAAATAAGATCATTCCCCTTTGATACAATATAATAAATATCTCGATCTTTAATTGATCCTAAACTTATTAAAAATTCACTAAATAACCAAGTTGGACTTTCTGGATTGTGATTTTCATCATTTAATTTATGATAATTATCATCATAGTCATCCTCGACTAATACTCTTTCATTATAATTGTTATCATCATCTTTATCATTATTATTATTATTATTATTATTATTATTATTATTATTATTATTATTACTATTGCTATTATTATTATTATTGTTATTGTTATCATTATCATTAGTTTTTCGTTTGACTAAATGTAAGGAATTTATTGGAATATGTTTTTGATCCATTATAGCTGATGTAGTGGCACTTCTTAGTCGTTTTAAAGATTCATCAGGTTGATTATGACTGTGATGTTGTTGAGAAAATTCAGTAGGTGAAGTATAAGAATTAGCATCATTTATTGTAAATCCATTAAATTCATTATGATCATGATCATGACCATGATGATATTCATCATCATCATATTCATCATCCAGTGATGAGAATAAATTAGCATTATTCCTCACACTCTGGAAATTTAATGAATCAATCGAAGTGAGGGTTGAACTTCTTTGACGAGGATCATCAATTGGTTTTAAAGGTCTAATTGCTAATAATTGTGAAGATTGTTGTTGTTGTTGTTGTTGTTGTTGTTTTATGGATTGGATAGGTTGTAGGACGGGTTGAGATTGTTGTTGCTGTCGTGATTGACTTAGTATATGATTTAAATCTTCAAGATTTGAATATGATTTACTTGTTGATGTCATTGAATGACAATTCTTTATATATACATTTAATCAATTATAAAGTTAATTAATTTTCTAGTTTCTAAAATTTTTATATACAGAATATTTTTTTTTTTTTTTTTTTACTTCACCAATTTAAATAGATGATATTTTAGTAAAACAAAGAAAACATTTGATATAAGCAAGTAGCTATGACTCTATTCCTTTGCTTTTAAAAAGAATTTTCTTATAAAAGTAGACAATATACAAATTGGTTTGCTCTAAACTTATAATAAAGCTCATGAAACGCAGAAGAACCAGGAAGGAATACAAGAGAAAGGGAGAAAGGAGAGTAATACAAAAAAATATTGTAAATAATAAGCTATCCTATAAGTTATTAAACCTAGGATTTAATCTAATAATTATCAAAGTAAACATTATGTCAAATGATTATTTAAAAGAAGAAAAAAAATTATATGTATTGTTTATTATTCTTTCTTAATGTCCTGGAGAATCACTAGTTGGTTATCTATTAATTCGTCCCATAGAACTATAGCCACTTTGTTCGTCATCATAAGACTAAGACTTTGAAAAGCCATGTTAATAGGATTAGTATGGCCAAAAATTCCAAGTAGCTTTACAAATAATTTGAAGAAATGAATAATTGCAAAAGAAAACCATTATAGACAAACAATGAAGAAACATATATAAGATAATATTTTTTGTGTAATATTTCGCCGCAAGTTATTTTCAATTAAATGCAAAAACTAACCATGAATGATTGTCTAATGCAAAAGAGAAATGTTAATAACCTGGGTTGAAATATTGGACTATAAAGTATATAAATGAATGGGATTAAACGTCGTTTTATAGAAAGGAAATATATATATATATAAAGTGGAATAGTTTTTTGTAAAAGGGATGCTAAATTTTACATAAATATAAATTTTTGATGAAATTTTATAAAAGAAAAAGTAACATTTTTCAATCAGAAACTTTAAGGTTAAGTAAAGTGGAATTATGTATGCATGTTCATACTGATTATCATCATCAAATCTTCTTTCTTTCTTTCTTTCTTTCTACTCCCCCAAAACGTTTTATTTGAAATTGTTAGAATTTTTTTTTATAAGAGTTCTAGCTTCGGTTAGATGAAACGAAACCCCAAAAACCAAAAAAGTGAAAAAGTGAAAAAGTAGAATGAACCCATTCGTAAAATAAAATAAAATAAAATAAAATAAATGTTAAGAAAAAAACACCCCATACAAAAATTTTTCACAGGGTATATCTCAATATATAAAATTATATCTACATTTTATACTGTTTGTTCTTCTTGTTGCTCAATTTTTTTTTTCTTGGTTAAGTTAGTAGAAGTGGTGTTATTTTATTTTTGATACTTTATTATTCATATAGTAATAATGAAACCAATTGAGTAAAAGGTTTTAACATTTTTAAGGGTTAAAGAAAAGAAAAAAGGATTATTTAAATTTAAAAATTAAAATTAAAATTAAAATTAAAATTAACATTTAAAAAAAGAGCGCCTTAAAATAATTTTCCTCCAAAAAATGACGACATTAAATTTTGAGGCATAATTATACATAATAAATAATTAGTCTAATTTAGTTATTCCTTTTCTTTTTTATGTAATTACTTTTGGGGTTATATTTCTTTTTTTTAGTTTTATGTAATAGAATATTCTATTTAATTAAAATTGTATGATATGGTATGGTATGATATGATATGGCTGGTTGATTTCCAATTGACAAATCCGCAAAATCGGTTATCTTTATAATTATTATTATTATTATTTGAATTGAATATCACCGTTACGAAAATCAGGTTAAATAATAATTAAATAACAATAACTCCAAATCCCAGGAGGTTTATGGATAATAAATAATGTTAATAATATTTGTCCATATATCCGACTATCCGGTTAATACCAACCGAGTAAAACTCCAAACCGGTCATTAATTTGAAGAAACCCACAATATTAACATTATTAGGTAAAATGATATACATCTATATTCAATATTCTAAATTTAATCCACATGAAGTGATTTATATTTTCTATCACTTGAATATCATGACCCAAACCTCCTAATGAAACTGAAGGGGAAAAAGAAGTATCCATATATCCCCACTATCATAATTGTTATAACGGAAAAGCATGGACGTAAGATTATAATTACGATTGATTACTTGTTTAATATCTTTTATGGTTTTTATGGAATACAATATAGGTAAGAAAAACCATATTAGTGGGAATATTCGATTTAATGATTTCAAAATAAACATTATAATGTTGGAAAATACTCGAATACTGTTATAATTATCGTTATCATGATTATATGCAGATACATTATGCAGATACATGATTATAAAAACTTGAAAATCCCCATTGAAAATAATAAAAAGTAAAAACTTATTAAAGTTTCAAATAGTTGTCGTTAAAATTTTCACACTATTAAAAACTAATGATTTTATAAATGGACTTGGAATAAAATTATTAAAATAATAAAGTACAATTTCTCGAATTGTATCAGCCATAATTTTAGGAATCAAAACTATTCATCCTTCTGAAAAAAAAATAATAATATTTTATGAATATGTTATTTATCAATTAAGTTAGTTTGATTTTTCAAATATTTTACCACCAGTCCGAGCATTTTCCCACCGACAAGCAGTGATTCAAACCGGTCATTGGCACAGTATATGTATGTGTGTGGGGGGGTGTAAACAATAAAGTCGTGCGCCAATGATCAATAATTTATTAATTTATTAATTTTTAGTGGAGAGAGACATTAGAAGAAACAGTGGGGAGGAGACAGATATAAAATCCTTATTTTTAATATTAACAATATTATTTTTAAAATAAGACCTTTGTCTTGATAAGGAAACTTTATTGATATGTCATCGTTATTTATATAAATAAGAATATATTATTCTATTTTAAATTGCTCATTATCAAATTGAATTAATTAATTAATTAATTAATTAAATTTGGTCAAATGACCAACCAACTTATTTCTTATTGTTATATTTATTCTTGTTATTTTAATTTGAGTTTGATAAGAATGATTTTCTTCATTTGGGGGTATGAGATTATATAGAAGTAATTGAATTATTTTTTTTTGTCAAATATTAGATCTCATCTTAGTTAAAATAATATAAGTAATATAAATAATATAAGTAATATAAATAATAAAAATAATAAATAAATATATTTAGTAGATGGGGGGTGTATAAGAATGATTAAAAGAATAATTTAATTGAAATTTGTTGGAATTATTTATTTATTTATTTATTTATTTATTATACATTATTTTATATAATCCCTTTTTATTCTATACATTTAGCGGATAACGTTGTTAGGGAGGAGGGGGATAATAATAATAATAGTATAATAATAATAACTGATTTAATGAGGAGTAAAGGTCAGTTTGTGAAAAAATAAAAAATAAAAAATAAAAAATAAAAAATAAAAAATAAAAAATAAAAAATTAGTTATGAGAAATTTTATGTATGTATTTATGTATGTGGTGGTGGTGGTGGTAACTAAGCGCCGAAAATAAATAATAAATAATAAATAAATAAATAAATAAATAAATAAATAAATAAATAAATAAATAAAAATAAAAAAACGACATTCAATGACAAAGGATAAGAAATATTTATTTATTTATTTATTTATTTATATAGGGCGTGTACTTTGTATAAAAGTAAATTTTCATTTTTTTCATATCTGTGTTTTCTTGGAGATTGTGGAAAGTATAATTATATTAATTATTAATTATTATATTTATTACCATGAGGCTATGAATAATAATAATGACCATTATATATTGTATTACAAATAGGTAAATGAAATGAAATGAAAATATATAAATAACTTTATATAAAAATATATATAAATTTATAAATGATTGTAACAAAAGGGATCAATCGGATTGATTTCTATATTTGGGTATAATATACAATATATACTGTATAATATATACTGTACAATATATTATATATAATATATTATATATGTATTTATTATGTGTGTGTCCCTGTGATCAAAATAAAATAAAAAAATTGATCATTCAAAATATAATCCTGTATATTATTATTACATATATATATATATTATATATATATATATTATATTGTATATGTGATAAAGAGGGGGTGTAAACATCCATACTTCCAAACACATCTCTAATTGGGTAATACCTTCCAGAATTAATATACAGGACGCACGCATTTATTAACAGTTTTGTGTAATAATAATAATTTATTTATTGATTGATTGGTGAGGCACTAAAATAAAATAAAGAGAGACATTTTTTAATTATTAATTTATTAATTTTAATTAATTTGCTAAGGCTCTAAAAAAAAAAAAAAGAAAAATTTAATCACTCCCTAAAAGAACAAAAGAAAAAAATAATACAATTTTGTATTACTAAAATAAGAATTCAAATTTTTATATATAATCAACAATCTCTAAATTTATATTATTTTTAAATTTAAATTAATTTTTTCTAATCTTTGACTATAATAATTATCATTATCATATATATATATATACTTGTTTGTGTGATCAATCTGTCATTCTAATTTCTACTTCTTTATATTACTACTATCCCCATCCAATCCAATCCAATCCAATCCAAAAAAAAAATAAATTAATATAACATAAAATAAATTTCTTTTTTTTTTATTATTTTATTGATTGGAATTTCTACTTTGAAACATATATAATTAAATCAAATCATTTCATATATCTTTTATATGTATACAATTTATAAATTTACTATCATTTGTCATATAATAATATAAATATTATAGAAATAATCATCTGCTTTTTTTTTAATCTTCCATTATGGCTACTTCTACTAAAACTGCAACAACAACTTCTACATCTCCAAATGGTCAATCTTCAACTAAAAAACGTTTATCATTGTTTTCATTTGGTTCAACTGGTTCTAATGATTCAAAAGAAAACATTAAAGATTCAACCAGTCAATTAAGTACTTCTCCAACTAATAAAATAGATAATCAAAATAATAATCAAGAACAATCTATTGAAAGTTTCCCAACTTTAAATGAAGAAGAACCAGAATTACCCTCAAATTTAATTGATAATCCTGAATGTTGTATATTTGAAAGATCAGTTCAAGATTCTTGTTGTGTATTTGAACCAAGTTTATTAAATCGTCAACATTCAAATTCAATAATTTCAACTCATTCATTATCTAAAAGAAAAACTTCAAAATCGTTTAATTCATCAATTTCTTTAAATCATTTTAAATCAGAAGATTATATTCCTCCTGCTTTAGATGCTACTACTTCATTATTAAATGATAAAAATACCGATTTAGATGATATTGAATTAATTTATTCAAATCGTCGTAATTCATCAGTAATTGGTTTAAATATGGCATTAGGTAGACCATTAAGTCCATCACGTAAAAATTCAGTTTATTCATTAAATAGTCAAGTACCTCCATTACAAACTGATATTAATCAACAAATTCAATTAATTCAATCTCCAATTTCACCACCAAAATTAACTCCATCAAAATCATCAGTTAATTTTTATAGTTATGCTGATATGATTAATAATGATGAATTTTCAAGAAGACCATCAATTAAATCAAGTTATAGTCAAGGAATTGTACCAACTGCCACAACAAATTTTACCAGAAATTCATCATTTATAAAACAAAGAAATCCTTCAACTTCATCACAATTATCATCACAATTACATAAAGAGAAAAAACATACAAGATCTCAAAGTAATTCAATTAAATATCATTCTAATCAAACCACTAATAATATTACTTCATCATTAAATAAATTTTTGATTTCACCAGAATCTTCAGATAGTGAAGATCATGATTATTCAAAGGATAATAAAAGTAATAATAATAATAATAATAATAATCATATTGTTTCACCACGTACAAATAATAATAAAAGAAAATCAATTAGTTCAACTACAAGTTCTTCTCATAGTTTTAATGGACCTAATGTTCAAAATTCTTCATCTTTTGATAATGAAAGTTTGATTTCAACTTCAATTGGTGATTGTATAAGACAATCAACCACTGAAATTAATAGTCATTAAAAGAAAGTACCAGAAAATCTATTAAATTAAAAGAAAAAAGCGATCAAAAGAAAACGATCAAAAAAGAAAAGAACATGAATTTTTAAAAAATCAATTTGGAAATATTTATTGGGAAATATTATATATATAAATAAGAAAAAAAAGACCCTTCTGCTTTTATTATTTTTATTATTATTATTATTATTATTATTGTTTTACTTCTTCTACATTATTATTGTTACTTACTTGTGTTGTATGTGTGTTGTTTTTATTTTTGTTTTTTACTGTTTTTTTTTATATTGATTTGATTTTGATTTGATTTGATTAATTTTTGATTTTTATACTTGTTTATTTATCTATTTATCTATTAATACTTTTTTTTATACTTTCATTTTATTCACCCTGCTTATTATTAGTCCTAATTTATTAATCCCCTTTTTTAACTATAACTTTTTTTTATTTTTACCTCCCCCCCAAAAAAGAAAGAAATATATACTTAAATATAATTATTCTCTCGTTGAAAAAATGGTTATTTTATATGTTTGATCTTTTTTTTTTTTTGATTTTTGCGCCTAATATGAAGAAGGGTATATGTTTTTTACGATTCGGTTATGTTTTACGTTCTTTAAACGTTATGTATTAAGCGTAAATTTTAAAACCAGTTATGATATTACAGTATCACTAAGACGGTTAAGCGTGGTGGTTATGATAAATATTAATGACCGATTTAAGCTATTTAAGGGGATCAGATTGTTACCAGGATTGGAGTAGACTAGATTTAGAATATTTTTTTTTTTTTTTTTTTTTTTTTTTGACCTTGTATAAATGGTTTCAAGTTTTTAGAATGATGAATCTTACTTCATTCTAAGAACTTGATTCTAATAAATTGATCAGTCTCTTTAATGATAAAATCTTCCTTTATTGATTCGATAAAGTTATATTAATAATAGTAAAGAAATTAACTTTGATAGTCGACTTATTAATTATACTGTCAAACAACGATTATGGTACAACCTTTATTGTCCAAGCTATTGTTAATACTAATCCGATTTTACTTTAATGGTATTACAGATTTTGATTTTATTCAAGACATATTTCAATCTATTATTAGTTGATGATATTACGTCATAAAATTTCATTACAATTGTAGAAAGTATTAGATAAATTCCTATAAATTCGGGTTTTTCAAAGTCAGAACTAAAGTTTCATCCAGTATCTTTAGAAATATAAATCAGTTTGTTAAGAAACTTTGAGTTGATATGGGAGCGCATAGACGTTTATTTATAGACAATAATTCTGCTATCTATACATAGACGTTGAGAAATTAAATTAACTTTTACAAATTTATAACAAGACTCACGACAATTTGATTACCATGACTCAAGAACCAAACGATATCGATAAAGCAATCGCTTCAATTGAATCCAATTCTGTTTTGAATCAACATTGAGACGGAGTATAATACTCGAATATTATTCGAAGCATTATTATTTCGTAGGACATGACTACCATTTTCTCCCACAAATAGCAAGATATACTATTTTGGACGAACAAGTAGAACTTCATTCATTATTAAGTTGTTCCTGATTTCTTTACAGAACAACTTACTATCGACTTCACAGATGAGTTTAATTTGTTTACAAGATTGTTAAAGAATTTTTCAACTGCTCTTAGAGAAAAAGTCAAACGAATAAGGTTAATCATTCCTACAATCAATGAATTAAAAACATCGGAATTTTTATTCATTATAGAATCATTGCCAAATCTTTATGAATTGATTCTAATGCATGAAAATAGATTTTGTTCTCATTATCAACATGAAAAGTTTATAAATCATCCAAATTTAACAAAGCTTCAAATATTGAATATGAAAGGGTTATCCCCTCAGAGATAGTTATCAATAACTTATCCTAAACGACTTAAAACTTTAAATCTTGGTTTGGATACTCCTAAAATGATTGTAAATATCACAAAGTTCCCTGATTCATTAATTGAACTTTTAATAAATAACATCGGTAAAAATATCTTTAGGGGAATTGAATTTCCACCGAATTTGATATATTTAACTATCAACAATAGTTATACAAAAGTTATTCTAGTATCGAAATTACCTACAACATTAAAGTCTGTTGAAATTTCCATTTCAGGTGATGATCAAGTAATTTGTAAAATAGGAGATAGAGGTTGCCCCCCTGCATTAGAATCAATTAGTTTACAAGCTTGCTTTCATACATCTGGTTTAGTTGAGTTAAGTAAATATGGTTGGCCCCAAAATTTGAAAAAGTTAGATATAACTGATACTTATAATCTGGTCAATTATAATGTAATTTATGATTTACCAGACAGTCTTGAATCTTTAAGTTTACAAACAAAGGAATTGAATGAAGTCAACTCTAGTCAACCACCAATAACACTTAAACTTCCTCCTAGATTAATTAGTTTAACTTTGACTTCTTTTAATATGGAGCTTTCTCCAGGCAGTTATTTCCACATTCCTCCAACATTGGAATATTTATCTTTGTCTGATTGCTATAATCTTTTTTTTGCGTAAGTTTGAGTTGTCATCTAGTTTGAAAGAAATATTCTTATCAGGTGAAGTAATTGATTTATTAGACTATGAATATTGGGACAAATTAGTTGATCTTAATTCGCTTATAACTAATTATAATAGCGTCTTAACTTTAAAGGATTGGACCCCTCCTCTAAATTTAAATACTATAGTCTTGCTGGGTACTGAAATATCTTCATTATCTAATCAATATCCATTGTTCAGAGATTCATCCCTTTTTCAAAATATTACGGATTCAAATTTTCGTGACTCAAATATAAATTATATTGATCGACAATTATAGTTACCCCCTAATTTGCAACTGCTTTCCTTAGCGAACTGCTCATTATCGGGAATTTTTATGATTCCAGTTTGTTTCAATACACATCCTACATTACGTCAATTAGACTTGTCGGACAATAGAATCCTAGATGTTCAGTTTGATGAACCAAGAGGAAATTCTGTCATTGAGTATGTACATTTATATAATAATCCCATGACACCAGCTCCTGGTGATCCAATACCAGGTGTTCGTTATATGATGAATATCACTCCTGAGCAAAGGATCAAATACTTGGAGGAAGGATTTGGTAGACGATTAGTAACTCGCTACACTGATTCTACTCTTAAATTCATACAAAAAAGTGTAGTGTGAAAACCATTAAATAGACTATATTAAAAAAACTAGAATGTCTCTCAGTAAAATGTTATACGACATTATATCTTGCGACATTAACCAGATGCCTTTAAAAAAAAAATTGAAAAATGCTAATGAGATAGGATTAATGTAAGAAAAATATTCATCATGATTAGAAAACAAGCTAGGGAAAGAAGAGAATATCTATATAGAAAGTCGTTAGAACTACAAGAGTCAACACTTAGTGAAAAGAGACAACAATTAAAAGCAGCCCTTGCATCAGGTAAACCATTATCTAAAGATTTAGCAGAAGACGAAAAATTACAGCAGGACTTTATATATGATGAAAGTGAACAAACCCAAATAGATGATGAATATTCTGCATTAAGTGGTATAGCTGATCCTAAATTAGTTATAACCACCTCTCGTGATCCTAGTGTTAAATTATTACAATTTTCCAAAGAAATTAAATTAATGTTTCCTAATAGTTTAAAATTGAATAGAGGTAATTATGTCATACCTGAATTAATTCAAACATGTACAAGAGTAAATATAACTGATTTAGTATTGTTGCATGAGCATAGAGGTGTGCCCACTTCAATAACCATAAGTCATTTCCCTCATGGACCAACTGCCATTTTTACTTTACACAACGTTAAATTGAGGCATGATTTACCAAATTTAGGTAATATATCAGAATCTTATCCACATTTAATATTTGAAAATTTTCAATCAAAGTTAGGTAATAGAGTTGTACAAATTTTAAAGCATTTATTTCCACCGGGAGTTAAAAAAGACCAAGGTACTAGAGTTATAACATTTATAAATAATGATGATTTTATAAGTGTTAGACATCATGTTTACGTGAAGACTAAAGATGGAGTTGAATTAAGTGAAATCGGACCAAGATTTGAAATGAGATTATATGAATTAAGATTGGGATTACCAGATAATAAAGATGCTGACGTTGAATGGCAATTAAGAAGATTTATTAGAACTGCGAATAGAAAGAATTACTTATAAACTCTTTAATAAAAATGTATATTAGAATTAAATAGGGAAAAATGCATTACTTTACTTTTTTTTTGTTATTATAAATAATTTAATAAATAACTATGAAAGTTACCTAAGTACTATTTAGTTGTACTTGGTCTTAAATTTTCCAACTCAACATCAGGATCTGAAACTACATACTGGGGTATATTGGTACGAATTGAAGGAGAACTTGAATGATGAACATGAGGAGGAGGTGGATGTGAAGGGCCATTAAATGAAAACCGGCGATTCACTGGTGATGCGGCACTCGTCGCTGATGATCTTCTTCTTCTGAAAATATTACCACTCTCTGTAATAACTCTTCTCAACATATTACCACCATCAATCAGAGTAAAAGTACCCATTGTATTGGCTCTTTCCATAGTGGTATGTCTTCTTATAGCATGGTGCTCTTGGACTTGATCTCTCAAATGCATATTATCATCTGGTAACATAATAGCTCTATCTAAAGCATATGGTAAACCTCTATGTCTACCTCTGATCATCATAGCGATAATAACTAATTTTGAAATTGTTGAAAATTCTGCCGATAATGAAGCATTAATTCCAGGATAACCTAAAGATAAACCAACTGTACCATAAGCACTTATGATTTCAAATAAAATTGTAAAAACAGTGAAATTAATATTACCTTTATTTAATTTCCCTCCTTCTGCAATACAGATAATAAATAATCCCAAGAAAATAAACCATAAATCAAAAGATAATTGATTTCTTAAATGAGTTCCAATAAAAGTGGTTGGTGCCTTTTCTAAATCTTCTTGGGCATTGTTAACTTCATCTTGTAAATAAACACCTAATGATTGTTCTTCATAAACGTTAGTTCTTCTAATAGAAATAGCCAATGGTAACACTGAAATATACATCATAATCATATAACTAACTTGAACTGCAGGATGCAAATTAGCCAAATTAACCACTGAAAATCCCGCTGTTCTTGTACTAAAAGCTTGGAATAACCCATCTAAAATTCTATAACCGACAGGAATTTCTTCCAAATATCGATTATTTAAATCAAGAATAATAAATAAAACTAAATCCACTGAATTTAATACCACCAAAATGAAAAATAACCACCATGTTGGGACCGAAGGGAATAATAAAGTAAAACATCTTCTTGGGTGATCTAATAAGAATCCCAATGATTCTTTATATAATGATAACGGTTTTGCGAGTTTAAATAATATCCAAATTAAAAATCTTAAAAACACTGGAAATCCAGTATTACCAATTACAATGAAAAAACATGAAACAAGCAAAATATAAGGCGATTGACTAAAATTACTCATCGAATTGTTAGTTAAGGTAATCCCTAAATCATTAAATGTTGATTGTGCAGTAAAGAATGCCCACCAAGTTGGAGAAATTCCTTGTTCTCTAACTCCTTCAGCATAGAATTTATGATGTAAAATAAATGGTAAGAAAAATATAACAGCTAATATATGGAATCCCACATAATATAACACTAATATTTTAATCAATAGTTTAACTGCTCTATATTCAACTCCTCCTAATTCTTCCTTTTGTTCTTCAGTCATTCTAACAAATGTTGAATTTCTACCAACAGTTGGAACCCAAGATAAATAATTAGTACTCATTACTCTTTTTAAAGAATTATCATCATATTCCCCAGGATGATAAGATGATTCTTCATCATCATCATATTCTGAACCATCTTCACTAGTCTCTGATAAATCATGGGGATCACGAGTTGATGTATTTTGTGCAGTAGTAGTATCACCGAAAAAACTTGATGCTCTTCTATAAGGAGTTCTTATACGATTTAAACGTTTATTTCTTCTATTCTTCTTGGTCCGTTTCATTTTCATCATTCTTTCAAATGTTGGAGATTTGATGAATGAAGATTTACGACCTGATGATATATCTAAAGTGTTAGACCTCTTTGTATATTTTTTACCACCAGTTTGATCGCTTGATGGCACATTTAAATGTGATTGGGTTTTACCGATGATTGGATCCTCTTCATCATCATCATCAATGACGGCACCATCTTCATTGTGTTCATCATCTTCATCATCATCTTCTACTTCATCGTCGGCATTACCTCTATGATGATCATTCTCATCATCATTAACATCAGTGGCCACATCTTCATTTTCTGAATCGATAGATTCATCATTATCGAGGTCTTCATCATCGTCATCATCATCATTATCTCCATCATTATTTTCATCATCCGATATAGGTATTGAATCTTTCCTATTGGTACTGTATGTAGATAATTGAGAATTTGAAAATGTTTTCTTTAATCTTGATTTCAATTTCCATGACTTGGCAGACTGAGATGATTTCCGTCTTGTGACTCGAGGTCTTAATAAATTTTTGGGTTTAATCTTTTTTATAAAGATTGGCTTGGAAATATCACTATTTTCAATTTCATTAGGTGATTTAATAATTAATTCATCATCTTCATCTGAATTGCCTATATTATGATCAATACTTGATTGATTTCTTTGACGTTGTGGACTTTCAAGATCAACAAATTGGATGTTTGTTCTCAGTCGTTGTTGTTGTTGTTGTTGTTGTTGTTGCTGTTGTTCTTGCTGTTGTTCTTGCTGCTGTTCTTGTTCTTGCTGGGTTTGTTGATCTTGATCTTGCTTTTGCTGCTTTTCTTGAAGCATGGAAATTGACATGTACATCTCCGAAGGATCTATTTCTCGCTTTCTTCTTTTAGTTGGAGGTTGAGGTAAATTACCAAATTTAACTTGATCATTGGCATCATTTTGAATATTAGATTGATGTTGTTGATTATCAATATCATCAGAATCGGATGGTTCACTTATATGCTCCACATTACCGTATGAATTCTTCGGTATAGTAGCAGAAGATTGAGGTGATGAATTTGTATCTACCTCTTTATCATTAATATGTATTGGAATTTTAATATTGTCGTTATCATTATTATTGTTGTCATTATTGTTTTTAATATTATTATTATTATTGCTCGTATTATTTGTATTATTTGTATTGGAAAATCCTAGTCCTTGATTATTCACAGTATTTCTTTGAGTTGGATTTAAATGAAATGATTGAGTTCTTTGAGCTGCTAAAGTTGCCGATCTTCTCATTTTAGAATTCTGTTTTGAAATTTGTTTTATATTATCAAAATGTCTTTCAAAATAATATAATCGTATGAATAATAATGAGCCATGAATGAATATAGGGGTAGCAAAGAATGTAGTAACATAAATGGTTATCTGTTGATATAATTTTATTAAATTTGTATCAATTGTATTTAGACCTGCTTGAGTAGTTGCCCCACTTGTAAAAAAAAGAGTATCAACATATTTCATATTTCTTTGAGGAAACATTACAAATGAAGATAAAAATGTTAAGAAAAATATATAAACATAATGAGCAACTCTAAAATTTGGTATAAGAATTATTGCATAAGGATAAATTACTGATACAATTTTATGAATTCTATTACGAATTCTTAAACCTAATTCGAATTCTAATCGTTTATCTTGAAAATTATGATATATTCGTTTTATTCGACCCATAGTGACATGTGCTATATATGATACTTTTATGAAATATTATGTTGACGATTTGTTTCTATTTACTCGCTTATTGTTAATTTGAAACGAGGAGGGGGGGATGAGATTAAAAAAAAATGGAGGAAGGAACGGACCAAAGAAGCAATGAACTTCTATATATGAAAGATATGTCTATGATGGTAGGAATGATTATATTGCCATAAGTAAATACTCCAGATCGATGATCTATTAATTGGTGGTTTTAAATTTAAAGTCTTTTTTGAAATAGTTGAGATTTTAAATTTTGATGCCTCTCTTCTTTTTCAACTTCTTTTTGATATTTATTAAAAACAAAATTAATTTTGTGTTAAATAAAATTTTCTTTTATTTTTTTTTTTTTCTTAATAATTTTTTCTTTAATTTTTTTGACACATATTAACGGTTTATATACAGGAATAGCCGCCAATTATATTATACTATATAATTATAATATAATATATATTATTCATTATAATATAATATATATTATTCATTATAATATAATATATATTATTCATTATAATATAATATATATTATTCATTATAATATAATATATATTATTCATTCTATTTATACGTATTTGTATATATCAATACCACTGTACTGCTTAATTACACAATCTACTATATAATGATTATTTAAGAATTCTGCCAAATATTCTGCTAAATATTTTACCAAATATACTTCACATTTAGTAAATTGACTTGATCTCTTTACTTTTTCCTTTTTACCATATGTAACGTAATGTTTAACTTAAAAATAGTATTGGAGTGCATTATTCTTTTTATGAATAAATTCTTAACCTAAGTAAACATAAATTAAAACATTTGAAAATGTAGTACAAACTCAAATTACGGGATCTTATATACAGGATAATATTCTTTAAGTATGTATGCATCTTTAGTGACGTTTAAGAGATACGCGTGAGCTTCATATTTAAGGTAGCCGGGATCGAAACCGGATATATGTATTTGATGAGTTTGTTTGACTTGTTAGTTGAAAAAAAACTTTTCAAATTCAAGAATAATTAATTCATCTCTTCATTTATTTCTTTCTTTCTTCTTCTTCCTTCCTTCTCTCTCTCTCTCTCTCTCTCTCTCTCTTTCAGCAATTATTCAATTAACTCACCAACCCTAGTATCACATTCTTGCTAATCTTTAGTTTACTTGTTACAATCCGTGACATTTTAAAGTAAGTGTTGATTTTCTCCATTTATGGAAAAATCTAGATCCAAGGTTTGAAGTATGATTTATCGAATTGTTGATTGTTGAAAGAAAGAAAGAGACGTTATGTAAGATATTCTAATAGTACCAACAATACTATTTGTTGATTTGTTCAAATGATTGCCTTGATATGATTCATGTTTACCGTTTTCTAGATCATTGTTGATAGTTTCTTTATGCTGCTATTTTTTTTTTTCACTCATCTCAAGACTGTTTAAAAAAAAAAAATCGATGCACGTAAAATCAATTTACTCCAGATCCTTTCTTTTAAACAATTGGATTCATTCAGTCAACTTCAAGCTTTCTATAGACAAGTCTATCGCTTTCTCGATTTACTAACAAAATTACTTTCAATTTTAGCTAGTTGACTTTTTGTTTCATATTCTATTCTATTAACAATAAAAACTTAAAAGTTAAAAAAAAAAATAACTACCACCAACGTATTTTAATCCTTCCCCCAATTAAAGTACATTGCTCCCCTATTGATATCTGATAAATACATCTATATCATCTTGCATTTTTTTTTATTATTATTATTTTATAAAAAGTTTAGAAAAGATTTAGAAAACTTTTGAAAGAATGGCTAAATTATCTGCTCCAATTGCTCCCCCAATGGAGTCAACTGGTGATCGTTTAATTACTTTAGAGACTCATGATGGTATTGCCTTACAAGGTTATTCTTTTGGGGCTGAAGTTCCAGCTGCCGGTGAAGTTGTTTTCCAAACTGGTATGGTGGGTTATCCTGAATCAATCACTGATCCATCATATGAGGGTCAAATCTTGGTCATCACTTATCCTTTAGTTGGTAATTACGGTGTTCCAGACCGTAATGTATTAGATGATGATTATTTCCCAGCTTTGCCTAGATATTTTGAATCTAAAAAGATTCATATTGCTGGTTTAGTTGTTGCTCATTATACTGAAGAATATTCTCATTTCTTAGCTAAATCTTCTTTAAGTGAATGGTTAAAAGAGCAAGGTATTCCAGCCATTTATGGTGTTGATACTAGATCTTTAACCAAAAGATTAAGAGAAAAAGGTTCAACTTTAGGTAGATTAGCACTTCAAAAGCCTTCATTTACCGCAGAAATTATCTTAAATGATAAATCAAGTAATTGGGAACAATATTTCGAAGTTCCTGAATGGGATGATCCAAATGTTAAAAATTTAGTTGAAAAAGTTTCAATTAAACAACCAACAGTTTTCACTCCTAAGGATTCAATTAAATTAGGAAAAAATGGAAAACCAATTCGTATTATTGCCGTTGATGTTGGTATGAAATTTAATCAAATTCGTTGCTTTGTTAGACGTGGTGTTGAATTGAAAGTAGTTCCATGGGATTATGATTATACCAAAGATGAATATGATGGTTTATTTATTTCCAATGGTCCAGGGGATCCATCAGTTATGACAGATGCTGTCAATAGATTAAAAGTTGTCATTGAAGCTGCTAAAACACCAATTTTCGGTATTTGTTTAGGTCATCAATTAATGGCCAGAGCTACTGGTGCTTCAACCTTAAAATTGAAATTCGGTAATAGAGGTCATAATATTCCTTGTACTTCTACCATTTCAGGTAGATGTTATATTACTTCTCAAAATCATGGTTATGCTGTTGATACTAATACTTTAACTAATGATTGGAAAGAATTATTTGTTAATGCTAATGATGGTTCAAATGAAGGTATTTATCATGAAACAAAACCATTCTTTTCCGTTCAATTTCATCCTGAATCTACTCCAGGTCCAAGAGATACCGAATTTTTATTTGATGTTTTCATTCAATCTGTTATTGATTTCAATAAAACTGGAATTTATAAACCAGTTGAATTTCCAGGTGGTAAAATTGAAGAAAACAGAGCTGCTCATCCAAGAGTTGAAGTTAAAAAAGTCTTGGTTTTGGGTTCTGGTGGTTTATCTATTGGTCAAGCTGGTGAATTCGATTATTCCGGTTCTCAGGCCATTAAAGCTTTAAAAGAAGAAGGTATTTATACTATTTTAATTAATCCAAATATTGCTACTATTCAAACTTCAAAAGGTTTAGCCGATAAAGTTTATTTCTTACCAGTTAATCCTGAATTTGTTAGAAAAGTTATTCAACATGAACGTCCAGATGGTATTTATTGTACTTTTGGTGGTCAAACTGCTTTAAGTGTTGGTATTAGCTTGAAAGATGAATTTGAAGATTTGGGTGTTAAAGTCTTAGGTACTCCAATTGATACTGTTATTACTACTGAAGATAGAGAATTATTCGCTAATGCTATGAGTGAAATTAATGAAAAATGTGCTAAATCTGAGGCTGTTAATACTGTTGATGAAGCAATTGTTGCTGCCAATAATATTGGTTATCCATTAATTATTAGAGCTGCTTATGCCTTAGGAGGTTTAGGTTCAGGTTTTGCTGACAATGAGGAAGAATTAGTAGCTTTATGTTCAAAAGCTTTTGCTACTTCTCCACAAGTCTTGGTTGAAAGATCCATGAAAGGTTGGAAAGAAGTTGAATATGAAGTTGTTCGTGATGCTTTTGATAACTGTATCACTGTCTGTAATATGGAAAATTTCGATCCATTAGGTATTCATACTGGTGATTCTATTGTTGTTGCCCCATCTCAAACCTTGTCAGATGAAGATTATAATATGTTAAGAACTACCGCTGTTAATGTTATTAGACATTTAGGTGTTGTTGGTGAATGTAATATTCAATATGCTTTAAATCCATTTTCAAAAGAATATTGTATCATTGAAGTTAATGCAAGATTATCTCGTTCTTCAGCTTTAGCATCCAAAGCAACTGGTTATCCATTAGCTTATACCGCTGCCAAATTAGGTTTAAATATTCCTTTAAATGAAATCAAAAATTCAGTTACTAAATCCACAAGTGCTTGTTTTGAGCCTTCATTAGATTATGTGGTTGTTAAGATTCCAAGATGGGATTTAAAGAAATTTACCAGAGTTTCTTCATTATTATCTTCTTCGATGAAGTCTGTTGGTGAAGTTATGTCAATTGGTAGAACTTTTGAAGAAGCTATTCAAAAAGCTATTAGATCAACTGATTATCAAAACTTAGGTTTCAACCAAACTGCTGCGTTAATGTCAATTGATATTGATGCTGAGTTACAAACTCCTTCTGATCAACGTTTATTCGCTATTGCTAATGCTTTATCTGATGGTTATTCAGTTGATAGAGTTTGGAAATTAACTAATATTGATAAATGGTTCTTAAACAAATTGGATGGTTTAATCAAGTTTGGTAACAAGATTGCTTCTTATGTTAGCAAAGAAGAATTACCAGCTTCAATTTTAAGACAAGCTAAGCAATTAGGATTTGAAGATAGACAAATTGCTAAATTCTTAAACTCCAATGAAGTTGCCATTAGAAGATTAAGAAAAGAAGCAGGTGTAATTCCTTTTGTTAAACAAATCGATACAGTTGCTGCTGAATTCCCAGCATTTACCAACTATTTGTATATCACTTATAATGCTGATGTTTCAGATGTTACCTTTGACGAGCACGGTGTTATTGTTTTAGGTTCTGGTGTTTATAGAATTGGTTCATCTGTTGAATTCGATTGGTGTGCCGTTAGAGCCATTAGAACTTTACGTGAGAATAAAACCAAAACTATTATGATCAATTATAATCCAGAAACAGTTTCAACTGATTATGATGAAGCTGATAGATTATACTTTGAAACCATTAATTTAGAGAGAGTCTTGGATATTTACGAATTAGAACAATCTGCCGGTGTCATTATTTCCATGGGAGGTCAAACTTCAAATAATATTGCTTTACCATTACATCGTCAAAATGTTAAAATTTTAGGTACATCACCAGAAATGATTGATTCTGCTGAAAATAGATATAAATTCTCTAGAATGTTAGATAAAATTGGTGTTGATCAACCAGCTTGGAAAGAATTAACTTCCATCAGCGAAGCTGAAGATTTTGCTGAAAAAGTTACTTATCCAGTTTTAGTTCGTCCATCATATGTCTTATCTGGAGCAGCTATGAATACTGTTTATTCAAGAGATGATTTAGAATCCTATTTAAGTCAGGCTGTTGATGTTTCCCCAGATTATCCCGTCGTAATTACTAAGTATATTGAAAATGCTAAGGAAATAGAAATGGATGCTGTTGCAAAAGATGGTAAAATGATTATGCACGTTGTTTCCGAACATGTTGAAAATGCTGGTGTTCATTCAGGTGATGCTACTTTAATTGTTCCACCACAAGATTTAGATCCAAAAACTGTTGAAAGAATTGTTGAAGCAACTGCCAAGATTGGTAAAGCTTTAGATATCACTGGTCCTTATAACATTCAATTCATTGCTAAAGATAATGATATTAAAGTTATTGAATGTAATGTCCGTGCTTCTCGTTCATTCCCATTTATATCCAAGGTTGTTGGTACAGATTTAATTGAAATGGCAACCAAAGCCATTATGGATATGCCTTTTACTCCATATCCGGGTGTTAAATTACCAGAAGATTATTGTGCTGTCAAAGTTCCACAGTTTTCTTTCTCACGTTTAGCTGGTGCTGATCCTGTTTTAGGTGTTGAAATGGCTTCTACTGGTGAAGTAGCTACTTTTGGTAGAAATAAATATGAGGCTTATTTAAAATCTTTACTTTCAACTGGTTTCAAATTACCAGAAAAGAATATTCTTTTCTCTATTGGTTCTTATAAAGAAAAACAAGAATTATTACCATCAATTGCTAAATTACATGAATTAAATTATAAAATTTTTGCTACTGCTGGTACTGCTGATTTCCTTAAAGAGCATGATATTCCAGTTCATTATTTGGAAGTATTAGCCAAAGAAGAAGATCAAAAATCAGAATATTCTTTAACACAACATTTAGCTAACAATTTAATTGATTTATATGTTAATTTACCTTCAGCTAACAGATTCAGACGTCCAGCATCTTACATGTCTAAAGGTTACGAATCTCGTCGTATGGCTGTTGATTATTCGGTTCCATTGGTAACAAATGTTAAATGTGCCAAATTATTAGTTGAAGCTATTGCTAGAAATATTACTTTAGACGTTTCTAACAGAGATGCTCAAACTTCTCATACCACTGCTGTTTTACCTGGATTAATCAATATTACCTCATTTGTTACCTCATTTGATGATTTTGAAGCCACCACCAAAGCTTCATTAGCAGCTGGATTTACTTTCAATACATTTTTACCTCAAACCTTAGATGGTTCGATTGTTACTGATTTTGATTCATTACTCGAAGCTATTGATATTGCAGGTGTATCAGCTTTTACTGATTATTCGGTTGCTATTGCTGCCAATTCTTTAAATGCTGCTGAAGTTTCCGAAGCTGCTCAACATAGTGGTTCCTTATTCTTACCATTTAATGAATTTGCCAATTCAAAGGTTTCTGCCATTTCATCTCACTTTGCTTCTTGGCCAGAAAATAAACCTATCATAACTGATGCTAAGGCTACCGATTTGGCTTCTGTTTTATTATTAGCATCTTTATATAACAGATCCATTCATATAACTGGTGTTTCAACTAAGGAAGATTTAGATTTAATTAAAATGGCTAAAGATAAAGCATTACGTGTATCCTGTGATGTGACCGTATTCTCCTTATTCTTATCCAAAGATGAAATGAATGTTCCATTCTTACCAACTAAAAAGGATCAAAATTATTTATGGGAAAATATTGCAGATGTTGATTGTTTTTCTATTGGTGTGTTACCATACTTAGTTGCTAAAGCTAACGGTCAAGAAATTGTCCCTGGTTTAGGTATTAGTGAAACTATCCCATTATTATTAACAGCTGTGAAAGATGGACGTCTTACTATTCAAGATATTATTAAACGTTTCCATGATGAACCAGTTAGAATTTTCAATATCCCAAAACAGGATGCTGCAGTCGAAATTGATTTAGATAGATTTGTTACTCCAACTAGCAAAGCGCTCTCTACTATCTTTTCCAATAAAAGATTACTTGGATCTGTTGATAGAGTTTCTTTCCATGGCGAAACTACTTGCTTAGATGGTCAAATAATTGCTAAGTCAGCCATAGGTAAGAATGAAGTTGAGCCTAGAAATAGATTCAGTTCTATTACTTCCATTCCACAATCACCAGCACTTGGTAGAAAACAAAGAGTATCATTCTCATCCGATTTACGTCGTCCTTCTTTTGTTAAAGATGCTCCACAACCATTGCCAACTGAATTTGAAAAGTTTGGTTCTGAGTTGGTTTCTCAACCACCTGGTGCTTTGAGTGAAGTCAATGCTTTAGCAAACTATATAAGACATCACAATACTTTCTTAAGAAATTCAGTTTTATCAGTTAAGCATGTGACTAGAAGTGACTTGCATTCATTGTTCACTGTTGCCCAAGAAATGAGATTAGCTGTTGAAAGACAAGGAATCTTAGATATTTTACAAGGAAGAGTATTAGCTACCATGTTCTATGAACCATCTACTAGAACTTCATCATCTTTCGATGCTGCCATGCAAAGATTAGGTGGTAGAGTTGTTGCAGTTGCTATTGGGTCTTCATCTGTAAAGAAAGGTGAAACTTTACAAGATACCATTAGAACTTTAGCTTGTTATTCAGATGCTATTGTATTAAGACATCCATCAGAAGAATCAGCTGATATTGCAGCCAAATATTCTCCAGTTCCAATCATTAATGGTGGTAATGGTACTAAAGAACATCCAACTCAAGCTTTCTTAGACTTATTCACAATCAGAGAGGAGCTAGGTACGGTTAATGGTATTACAGTCACTTTCATGGGTGACTTGAAATTCGGTAGACCTGTTCATTCATTAGTTCATTTATTACGTCATTATCAAGTTAGAGTTCAATTAGTTTCTCCAAAAGAATTAGCATTACCTGACGAAATTAGACAAATCTTAGTTGATAATAATATGTTAGCTGTCGAATCTGAAGTATTAACCAAAGAAATCATTGCTAGATCTGATGTTTTATACTGTACTAGAGTTCAAGAAGAAAGATTCAAAGATAAAGAACAATACTTAAGATTGAAAGATACATATATTGTTGATAACAAGATCTTATCGTATGCTAAACAGCATATGGCGGTCATGCATCCTTTGCCAAGAACAAATGAAATTCGTGAAGAAGTTGATTTTGATCAAAGAGCTGCATATTTCAGACAAATGAAATATGGTTTATTTGTAAGAATGGCTTTATTAGCTATGGTTATTGGTGTCGATTTCTAAATGATATAATTGCAAAAAGTTATCAAGGCAAAAAGCAATGAAAATCTTTGCTTGAATTTTATTTTTATTCAAATTTTTTTATTATAGAAGATTTTATTACAATTCAAAGTTAGATAATTCAAAAAAAAAAAAAGAAAACGTGTAATGAAAGGTAAATATAATAACAATCAATATTGTTTTGTTTATTCGGGGGAATTTCTAGATTCAATTCTTTGCTGTTATATACTCTTTTCTTTATCTCTGTACATTTTACATTTCATATATATAAATACAAATTTCATACGTGTATTATACATACATGTCTTATTATAAAAACTTACAATAACACTCTACTCTTCTTCTTCATTCTCATTTCCATTTTCTACTTGTTTAAACAAATTTGCTTCATCTCGTGGATCTCTGTTGTCAGATCTATGCTGATGCTGCTGTTGTTGTTGAACATCCTCATTGGCCTGTATCAAAGCTCTAGCAATCTCAATTTCATCTCTACCTGATTGGTGATCATATGATTCAACATCTGGATCGACTGGTATATCATTGTTATTCCTGGTTCCTTTTAAATTGGAATCATCTTGATAATCACTTTGATAATCATTTTGATACTCGTTGTGATATTGCTGATAATGATTAGAGTCGCTTCCCGAAGCAGCTGCAGCGGCATATGATTGATGTTGAGTATGATGATGGCTTTGAAGGGCCTGTCTCCGGTGTTGTTGTTGTTGTTGTTGTTGTTGTTGCTGTTGTCGTTCTCGTTGTTGTTGCTCTCTCTGTTGTTGCTGCTGTTGATTTCTTTGAGCTTCTTCAACCACAGCTATGATATTATCATCTAAGCCTGCTAGCTCATGACTCAACAAAGTATCTGCATCATGTCTATTACTTGGAAGATTATGCAATTGAGCAGCAACCACTATATCATCCACATCTTCGTTTTCATCTTCATCATCATCATTATTTGTTGAGGTTCTTGCCCTAAGCAAGTTACGAGCATTTGTATTATTTGGTTGAGATTGGTATAATTTTGTTCTATGTCTGGCAAGATTTTGATTTGCGGATTTCTTTGGACCAATAGCTCTTTTCAATTGTGATTCATCACGAGCAGGATCTCTACATTCAGGACAATTCTTTATAGCATTGGCAACTGTATCTTTTATTCTTGTCCAATGGTATTTATCAGTAACAATTGAGGTAGTTTTATTTATACCTCCATGATTTTGCAAATGAATTTCATTACAAATTTGCATTTGTCTTATTGGATCACTTACCACCTCTCTACCTTTTAGCATTAATTTATCATCAATTAATCTATAATGTGATGCAGACGATCTTAAACGAGACTTTTCTTGCCTATCAGCCATAGCAGGGTATCTTCCAGTCTCCAAATAAAATTTGATTTTATCAAATCTATAAGCACCAACTGCTGGATCACTTGTATTAACTAATTCCCTACCATACATTATAGCATCTACAGCTTCATCGTGTCCCTTTAAAATACCAGCAGATTTGACTCTACCAACTCTTTTGAAGTTAAGAGATTCCCAAATTCGTCTAGCAGCAACATTACTCTCAAATACTAAATTAAACATTGAATAAGTATATCCTAATTTTGGTGCCCATTGTAAGTAACAATCAGTTAAAGTTCTACCTATACCTTTCCCTCTAATACCTGCATTAACTAAAAAGTTTGCCGTACAAATATGAGAACAACGACCAGGATAATTTGGCTTTATATAAAAGGTTCCTAAGCATTCCTTTTCCCATTGTCTTGCTCCCTCTAATACCGGAGAATCTCCCAATACCATTACTGCCGCAAATGATCCAAACCAATAATTTTGAAATTGTTCAATATGTAAAGTTTCGAAAAAGGATGAAGTTTCACCTCTTTCAATCTCCATGTTAAATTCATCACACAAGAATGCTAATAAACCTGGAGGTAATTCACTTGGTAAATGTATTGGATATATAGTAGCAGTAGTCTCACCATCTTTTAATAAAACAGTATATCGCTGAATAACATTTGATGGATTATAATCTAGCTGCGGTCTGAAATGGGGAGGTTGTATAACATCATCAAATTCTGGCATGTTATCGTATTAGCCAATAAAGTTATTAATTATTGCAAAATGTTTTAAATGATAATATATGTGTAGATATTATCCTGTAAGTATATTTTGGAATGTAAACATTAAACAAAATTTTCTTTTTGCTTTTCTTTAGCTTACGGATGATGATTGTTACCAAAAAAAAAAAAAATAATACCTCCATACCTCATTTGCAGCACAGTTAAGAATTTGGTCCAATTCCTATGAATGTTCACATAAATAGAGGAGATTACATTATACTTTAATAATTTAAATCAAATCAATTTAGAATAGAATGTATTGGCTTTAATTATCTCATATTAAAACGTGCTTGGTTATCCTTTTTGCTTTTGAATTCTATAAATCTTTACCAAACATAACAGCCCCAACCAATTTATCTTCACCTTTGAGGACAGCTACATTTTTGACATAACCTATTCTTTCAAATCCTAGATTATCCCATATTTTAAGACTTGCAACATTGGTTTCAAATACTAAATTAAAAACAGAATAAACATATCCCAATCTAGGAGCCCAATCAAGATATTTCTTACCCAATTCTTTACCTAACCCCAAACCTCTTTTATTATGATTAACTATAAAACCTGCATTGCAAACATGAGAGCATCTACCAATATAATTTGGTTTAATATAGAAATTACCTAAAAATAGCTTTTCCCAGTCATCAATTGATTTGTCTTCATCATTATGTAATTGATCAATTGAGGTGTATTCACCTTCAACCAATATAGCTACAAAAGCATGGAACCAATACTTTACAAATTCATCATATTGCATAGTATTATGATGAGGATATGTTTTACCCTCTTCAACTACATAATTAAATTCCTTTTGAATAACTTTAATTAAATTTTTTGGTACCGTCTTATAATCATGAATTGGAAATAAAGTTACCTTGACTGAAGAGTCTTTTTTTAACGAAAATGTAATTGGATCATTAATTCGTGGCGTTTTTTCAAATTTTCCATCTGCAAATGGTAATTCCTTTAATGAATAAACATCTATTGTCATTTTTTATCAATTCAACTTCTCTTAATTTCTCGTTTTCAATCAATCTTTTTTATAAGTCGAAGAAGTGAATAATGTAAGGAAATATCAGATACATACATATATATCAAGTACCACCTGTATTTATGAGCCACTATCAAGTGAGTCATCATCCAATAGAACCTTTAAGAAAATCCATATTAAAAAGTAGGAGTAACACTTCCGCTTTCGGGTCTAAGACTAGATGCCGGAAATTATGGAGTCCGGTTTGTATGCAGTATGTTACCCGGATACATTCCTGCATACAAAAAATTTAAACAAAGAACTCAACTCATATGCCTTAATTTCAAAAAGTTTATGTTTATCATTTCATAATTTTGGTGATATACCAGTTAATTCCAAAGGAATACAGTTGTACGAATAATAGATCGTTGAAATAAGGCATCATGGAAGAGCAACGAAGGAACGGAATCATAGCAGATTGTATGTATACTTTTTATTATTATTACTTTTACTACTGGGTATTTCAAGTCATCAAGATTAAATATACTAACACACACGTACTTCAGCTCTAAGTAAAAGAGACAAGAAGCGACAAAGTATAGGATCAAAACTATCGAGACTCGAATCGATGTTTAAAAATGATCGAGATAATTTTTATCGTAGTCTGTTACATGAATTACAGACAAAATTGACTACATTACAACAAGGTTTAAATGAAGAATTTCTAACAAAAAAATTAAATTTTGAAGAAGAAAGAGATTATGAATTAACCAAATTAAGATTGTGGGAAGAGTATCAAGTTAAAAGAATCGAGAATGAATATAATGAAGATTTATTTAAAGCCAAAGAAAACCACGATAAAATGATTAAGTTAATTAAAGAGAAATTATATGATAAATTACAGAATCAAATTAAGCAATTAAAAGAAGATAAGTTATTGTTGAATTTAGTCAATGGTAATCTGTGGATTAATGCACCTTCTTCATCAAATTCTGCTTCAACAAATGAAAATACAGCTGCTTTGAATGCAGTAGCTAGTTCATTAAGTTTAAATGATAGAAGATCATTAAGAAAGAGAGAAATTAGTTCAAGATTTACAGCAGGTGAAGCTGAAGATTTTTCAGATGGTGGATTATCAACTACAAACGCATCATCTGTACCGAATGGTGGAGGTTATTCATCAGCAACTGGGAAGAGAAGAAGATTATATTCAACTCGTTATTCTTCTAATGATGAAATTTCAAGTGGTATAACTAGTGGTGTTAATAATATCAATAATAATAATAATCACAATGGCTCAAATAGTAATACCAACAATCATAACAATCATAATAATAATAGTAACAATCAAAATGGTAATGGAACACATAATAATTTCCTTAAGGCCTCAAATGGTGTAAGTGGAATAAGTAGTGGGAACGATTCCAATTTAAGTGATAAAGATTATGATGCATTGAATTCATTAATTATGGAAAATGATGATGGTGGTTCATCACTTATATTATTAGATAAATCAAATTCTAACAAACCAAATACAAGAGGTTCGCATAAACAATTTATTGGCGTACAAGGATTGAAGCCTGAAGAATTAAATGAAGATTTAACTCTATTACGAAATGCCATTGTCAAAAAGGAAAAATAAATTGGCTATAAGGGGTAGATCCCATTGTATAATTCATTCCATTCTGAGCAGTATTGTTCATTTCGTATTAGTAATAATTCATATATATATTGTATTAGTAAATAGAAAATTTTTTATTTCTATCCTTATCATAAAGAAATTACGCGCAGAGAAAGAGGAACCTTCATATTAAAAAATTTAACCGCCTAGAATCAAATCGCAGCCAACGCTATTTTAATCTCATTAATGAAGAGCTATTAATTAGAGTTATTAATTAGAGTTATTAATTAGGGTTAATCACTTTTATACATATATAACATCATCCTTTTTTTCATACTTCCTCGTTTGTTAACGATAATTTTATCGACGTTCAATGTCAAATCAATCACCACGAAAATCAGGTCATATTAATCCATTCAATCAACATTTTACGAATCATGATCAAATTGATTTTTATGAAGATCAAGAAGAAGAAGAAGAGCGTTATTCATTAATAAATAAGTTTGGGGAAGACGACGAAGTATATGAAACTAAAGTATATGTGCCGTATCCCTTAAAGATTAGAAAACTTCGATCAAGGTCAAAACCATATAAAAGGCTAGTTAATTATAAATTGAGACTACATAAACGAATATATTGTATATTCATATTGCTTTTATTGATAGCATTTGGAATTTATTCAATACTTTCATATTTGAAGAATCAGGATTTTGATAAATATTGGGTTGATGAGCCAGAAGATTATAATCATTTAGATGACATTGAATTAATGAATTCTTTTGAATCCAAACCAGATATACTAATGAGTGAAAGAATAATATCATCAAAGATCGATTCACCCTTTCAAATAGGATGTCGAGTTCCGGATACTTCTCAACCTCGTGCTAACGCTGGGTTTGTCGTATTGGCCAGGAATTCAGAATTGGGTGATGTTATAAAATCAATTCAATCGATGGAACGTCATTTTAATCAATGGTATAATTATCCATGGATCTTCCTAAATGATGAAGAATTTGATGATAATTTCAAATCCACCGTTCAAGAATATACTCTGTCAAAGGTTGAATTTGGAAGGATCCCAGCTGAAGAATGGAATTTTAATCCAAGTATTGATAAAGATGAGGTTAATGAGTATATTCATGGTCAAGGTGATAGACGAATAATGTACGGAAATTTGGAATCATATCATAAAATGTGTCGATTTTATTCTGGATTTTTTTACAAGCATGAGCTAGTTAAAAAATTGGATTGGTATTGGAGAGTAGAACCTGACGTTGAATTTTTTTGCGATTTGACTTATGATCCATTTATTGAAATGGCAAAGAAAGGAAAGAAATATGGTTTCACGGTACTAATTAATGAATTGTATTATACTATTCCTGGATTATTTAGAGAAACAAGGACATTTATTAGAAAGAATAATATTAAAGTTGGAGGAGCTTGGAATTTATTTATTAGAGATTCAAAATTTAGTAATGGCAAAAATCAAAATGATTATGATAATATTCAGGATAAATTTGAAATTTTAAAGGAGTTAGAAGAAAATATTAATATTGAAAAGTTTCTAAAATTGAAAAAGAAGAAGGAAAAACATTTAAAAAGGTTTAATCCTGATTTATTAAAGAAATTAGCTAGAAATGCTAATAAGAAACCAAATTTGTATGAGGATAGAATTGATAGAGAAGATTATAATCTATGTCATTTTTGGTCAAATTTTGAAATTGCTCGTACTGATTTATTTACTTCTCCAGAATATGAAGCATATTTTAATCATCTTGAAGCAAGTGGGGGGTTTTATAAAGAAAGATGGGGAGATGCACCAATCCATTCATTGGCAGTTGGAATGATGTTAGATTTACAAGATATTCATTATTTTCGAGATATTGGTTATAGACATAGTACATTACGTCATTGTCCTTCAAATTCAATAAAGAATCAATTAAGATATAAATCAAGTAATGAATATAGTCCCACAAAGAATGATAAATATTGGTTAACTCCCGACAAGCCTAAAAATTATGGAGTTGGGTGTAGATGTAAATGTCCTACTAAATATGGAGAAATTGAAGACAGTACATCAACATGTATAAATAAATGGAAAGAAATGACCAGTGATAACTTCGAAATATTTGAACCAGTAAATTTAGATTCATGGGAAGAAACTATAAATAAAAAAGTTCAAGACTATTTAAATACTGGTGGAGATTTTGGTTATAGTAATTATATAGAAAGTTTACAAAATGAAGATAAATTATAGATATAATAATAATAATATATTGGCTAATATACACACTTTAAAGAACTAGTTAGAATACAATAATATAAGTAGTTATAGTTAGGATCAACCTTTAGTTTAACCACCAAAACCATATAAGGTTCTACCTTGTCTCTTTAAGGCATAAACAACATCTAAGGAAGTAACAGTCTTTCTCTTGGCGTGTTCAGTATAAGTAACAGCATCTCTGATAACATTTTCTAAGAAAGATTTTAAGACAACTCTAACTTCTTCATAGATTAAAGCAGAAATACGTTTAACACCACCTCTTCTTGCTAATCTTCTAATAGCTGGTTTTGTAATACCTTGAATGTTATCTCTTAAGATTTTTCTGTGTCTTTTAGCACCACCTTTTCCTAAACCTTTTCCTCCTTTACCTCTACCTGACATGATTGATTAATATAATATAAATTTATTTGATAGAATATATTGATTAAAAAAAAAGAAAGAGAAGAAAAACTAATAATTGATTAATTGATAGGATTTAATGATATATTTATAATGGTCTGAATATCCTTAATTCTGGCATCAGTCAATATACAGGATATTTGTTATGATATTTTTGTTTGTGATTTTTTTGATTTCGACAATATCACGCTTAAGCAGTTAGTACCATAATTTACCACATCAAGTGAGTAAATTCTAGTATAGAATTTAGATTACTTCTTTTTCTCAAGTAAGTAAAAATTATACTGACTTTTTAATAATTAATAATTAAATTCCAGTAAATTTCAGTATAAGCTCAGTAAATTAAATCTTTTATTCATCTGTTTCAGTCACACGCGCAAAAGTTCCCTATTTACAAAGCTTCTTTTATAATTTTTTAATCTTTTACTCTTCTCTCCTTAATGAAACGATTAGTTTAAAAGGTACCTTACACAAAGAATTCTTTAGAATAATGTAAATAAACAAATAAACAAATAAATAAAATAAAATAAAAACAAATTAAATTAAATAAATGATCATCATTTGTTTGTTATGATTATGTTAGTGAAAAACTTAATATAAATATTTATGTAATTCCCATTCAATTTATCTAAACTAATCTTTTTTATTTTTATTTTCTTTTTCTTTTAATTTTTAATTATCTATCAAAATTAATAATGGCTAGAACTAAACAAACAGCTAGAAAATCCACTGGTGGTAAAGCCCCAAGAAAACAATTAGCTTCTAAAGCTGCTAGAAAATCTGCTCCATCAACTGGTGGTGTTAAGAAACCTCACAGATATAAGCCAGGTACCGTTGCTTTAAGAGAAATTAGAAGATTTCAAAAATCTACTGAGTTATTAATTAGAAAATTACCTTTTCAAAGATTAGTCAGAGAAATTGCTCAAGATTTCAAAACTGATTTAAGATTCCAATCATCTGCTATTGGTGCTTTACAAGAATCTGTTGAAGCTTATTTAGTTTCTTTATTCGAAGATACTAATTTATGTGCTATTCACGCTAAGAGAGTTACTATTCAAAAGAAAGATATTCAATTAGCTAGAAGATTAAGAGGTGAAAGATCTTAAATTTAAGAGTTTAGTTTATGTTACTTCTTATTTACTTATGTATATTAGATTAGATTAGTTATTTTGAGAAATAAATCAATTGGTTGTATATTATAAATTTTATTTTGAAATTATATTGTATAATGTAACCAAATTTTAATTTTAGGTGCACATAATTTCATGCATGCTCGCAACCTAAATTCTTGATTTAGGGAGAAATATTTATATATATATATTGCTATTTCACCTTGTCTTGTACAATTACAATTACAATTACAATTACAATTGTTTATAGCTATTTATTCTTAACCATCTATCAATTGCCAGTATAAAATGTCCGTAATACCTCCTCCTCCACCTTATCCAAATTCAGGTTCAGCTTATCCTCTCACACAACCACCACCAAATCAACCTTCAATTTATGAAGCAATAAGTCAATATGGTTCTTCGCCTCTCCCGGCCATTGCCTTGGGTTCAACATTAATTTCCAGAGGGGTAATATCAAGCCAAGCTGTACCAGCAATACGCACAACTCCTTCTGCCGCATCTTATAAGAAATTGGCACTAGCAATATCTAGACCTACTACAAAGACATGCTTTTCATTTGGAGCTATAAATTTATTAGGTGCTTGGTTGATTTATGATGGTGATGAATTAAATGGCGCTGAATTTAATTGTGTTTGGACATCAATTTATTTGATTATAAATGGTAAGTCAAGTGTTACCAGCTTATTAAGAGGTGGTCATTTACTGCCTTTAGCAATAAGTTCCTTGGCATTATTTAATACAGCAATATACGGCAAATATATAATTTCTTCTTGGGGTGGATCAAGAAATGAATCAAAATTTTACAATTAGCATATATCTAACTTATAGGAATATGTATTTATATATATATATTAAAAAAATTAATAAAAATTTTCTAGTCCCATTTTATAGGTAATAACATATTCTCTTCAGAATACTTTATAATTTCTGTTTCATCGTATAATTCAATAAATTGTTGATCCATTGGTCTTTCCTTTGGTGCAGCAAACTTTCTATATTCATCAAAAATTATAGTTAATGACCATTTTTGTAATCGTCTTAATACACCAACTAAACAACCGGTTCTATGTTTACCACGATTACAATGTATTAAAATTGGCTGATTAGCAGGATTTATAACAATTTTAATAGCTTCAGTAATCAAATCATGGTTGATTTTAACAAATGGTTCTTTATTCCCTGACATTCCTAATTGAAATAATTTTATATTTTCTGATTTTAAAAAATCTAATTGTAATTGAGGATAATCTTCAGGTATTAAGCATAAGATCGATTTTAATTTTAGAGTCTTTAAAAATGTGAAATTTGTAGGTTGTGGGAATGATGATCGATATATTTTATTAACTACCGTTGAAAAGTTTTCGGGGGGAGTTAATGGCTCTGTAGAATCTTTATTTCTTGATTCATATTCTAATTTTAATTTTTCTTGTAATTTATAATCTAGCTTATCATCTAAATCTTCTTCATATGTATTTTCTTGTTGACTTTCGTCTTCAGTTGTATTGGTTCCACCAGTTTCATCTAATTTAAATTGATCTAATTTAGATCGTATCAACTTATTATCCCCGTAGATTATTGGTGGCTCTTCGTAAATTTTGATTACATCTGGCTCAAAACTGGGTAAAGGTAGTGATTGGCTAGTATTGGTCGTAATGGTAGTTGAAGGAGATGGGAACTCTTCGTCCATTTGAAATGGATCATCGGAATAATTATTAGTCATATATATGGACCAAGGAAACTTATTTAAATATCAACAAAAAAAGGAAACTAGGATACTCTTTAAGGTTGAATTGAACGATTTCTATCCACGTGATGTTACTTATATATGATATATTAATTGTTATATTATCATGATTATATTCCCCTTTCTTTCTTCCAATAAATTATTGTTGTGCTATTCCATGTTTCTTCTTTCAATGTCTATTTCGGCAGAGCATATTTCCTGCATATACTGAATGTTGTGAATTACACAAAACCGATATGTTATATTACATTTTGCAACTAATTTTACTTTCAAATAAGCTAAAACTATAAAACTACAAGTGTCTAGTAACTAAACTTTCACATATAAAGTCTTTTCTATAGAATTGAGATTATGAATTACTTCCGTAAAATATGGGTAGATAATTCGCTGGAAGTATGAACATAGAATCAATGCTTATCAATTAGTATGATCATAGAAATTCAAGAATTGAACTTATACTAACCGATTGAGATGTCCTGTCTCCATCCAGCTTCAAAAGGCCATATATTGCATTAAATGAAATATGATATTATATTTGTAAAAAAATAAAAGTTATCAACCTCCTAATCCTCCTCTTGTTCTCCTTCTTCTTATTTGTAGCTCTTCAACTTGACCAAAATATAGTTAATTTGTTAACTTTAGTTAAAATTATCATCGTTCCATAAAACTCTCTCATATTACAACAAATAGCAAATAATAACAATATTATTTTAAATAATAATTTATTATATGCTAATAAACTTGTATCTATTTGGCTCATTATTAATGTTATCTTACAATGAGAAAATATATTAAAAGCTTTGCAGATAAAGTGACATTTGTAGTTATAATGCTGAAGTTTCCATATATATATTAATGTACATGTCTATGTAAATAAAATACTGTCGAGTACTAAAATTCAGAAACAAAATGCTTCACGAACCCACATCCTTGCAGGTCAAGTGATTATGTATGGATCCTGACTGTGTGTTGAACAATTACACATCATTGGTTTATTAAGACTAGCACATTCGTTCAATATACCACCACATTCCCCATAGCAGAAGCTGTTTGTTTCGTTAGTAGAAATGATGGAAGATTTGAACTAAAGATGCTTCTGCTAATCCTGGAATACCTAATCCGTACTTTCGACAGCAGAGGCAATCTTTGCATCTAGTACTGCATGTAAGTTCTCAGGAGATTCAGACATAATCATTTCTCCTATTATTTTACAAGCTGAGTCTAACAAAGGAGGAATGTTTAAAAAGCTAGCAGCTAGAATTAAATCATTTAACATTTTTGGGGAAACCATTAAGAATTTCCTATCCCATGGTTCAACAGGGGGTATGGGACTATGGAGGAATGGGAGGTATGGGTCTCTTCTTGATTCGTAATTTTGATTTTCATCTGGGAGTACTGAATCTTTATAATGTTGACACCATTCGAAAACTTTTTGCAATGCCTCGGAGTTAATATTTGGAATGATAGGAACTTCAAAGTGTTCAGTTAATCCATCAGGATTTAAGTCAAGAATCATGTTTTTAATAAGAAACGATTTTTCTATCACTTTTTGATCGACTGGAAATTTCTTTTCATCAGAAGAAGTAAGTATAACTTTAGGCTCAGTCATGTTTGATGTATTGTTGTAGAATGTTGTTTGAGTAAGCAAGTATTCAAGCATAAATTAGATATTTATATACTTCTCAGTTGGAAAGAGTTGAGTGCATATTATTACATTTGTATTTTTATTTTATTCGTTAAAGGTATATACAGAAAGACATACATTTGCATTTGCATCATTGGCTCTAAGGTGCATATCTGCTTAAATTTGAATGAAGAAATCCAGCTGTCGCTATCTTCTTATAGAGGCTACAAGAAAGTAAGTTTGGTGGTACTAGAGTTCTAGCCTTCTATAACCGCCAAAATATAATATTTCTTTGGAGCCATTTATGTAGCTGGGAGCATAACAAATAACTAACAAAAGAAGCACACCCCACTTATACGAATCTACTTACTAAAGCGGTAGCTTTGAGTTATTTTTCTAACTTATTTGTAATCACTCGGCTAGAATGATGATTCACATAGTCAACTGTTGCATGCCACAAACGCCTCTTCAACTGGTATAATGTTGGTGAAGAATCTCACTCACTAGAAGTCACCACTATTCACCAGTATGCATGATAGGCCGTTCATATACGGTTCAAAATGAATCAAAACTCGGATGATCATGGATGTGGAGCGATTTGTTAAAAAATATCACAATAGTAACCCTATTTATTTTTAAAAAAATCTAGCCGTGCATAACCGCGTTTTGGCGTTACCATTTCATGCCATAACCTCCACTTTCCTTACTTCACTACTAAAAATATACCCTAACGTTACTAAAAACCTTTACAATTATTATTGGTATTTTCTAGGCTATATATATATTCGTAAAATCCCCAAAAATTAGGAAGTAGATCGTAATCTCTATCTTTTTTATCATTTCTTTTGTTGCAACAAATCTGATTCTAATATGGCTCCCGTAAAAGAAGAAAATATTAGTTCACCTTCGTCAGGTACAACTACTCCAGTCTTTCCAGATATTATTCCATTAGGGGAATATTTATTCTTAAGAATATGTCAAGCAAATCCAAAATTAAGATCAATCTTCGGTATTCCTGGAGATTTTAATGTTGATTTATTAGAGCATTTATATTCTAAGTCTTTGAGTAGTAAATGTATTAAATTTATCGGTCTAAGTAACGAATTAAACGCAGCATACACCGCTGATGGTTATTCTAGGGCTATTGAAGGCTTAAGTGTTCTTATTACTACTTTTGGTGTCGGAGAATTAAGCGCTATCAATGGTATCGCTGGTTCATTTGCTGAATATTCTCCTATTTTACATATTGTTGGTACCACTTCCTTAAAACAACGCTTGCATGCAATTGAAAATACAGAGATTATGAATCACCATCATTTAATACAATCTAAGAATCCATTAGAGCAACCTAATCATGATGTTTATAAAGGAATTGCTGGTCCAGTCTCAGTTGTACAAGAATCATTAGATGACGATTTAGAATTAAATTTATTAAAAATTGATAAAGTATTAACTACAATCATTCAAGAATCCAGACCGGGATATTTATATATTCCTTGTGATATTACAAATTCACCAGTATCTACTTCGAAATTATTTGAAACTCCTTTGAATTTAAAATCAGAATTAACTTCTAGATCAATTGAAGTTTTAGACGATATTGTTGGGTTTATTTTAGATAAATTATACGCCAGTTCAAATCCTTCAATTTTTGGTGATTGCTTAATTTCACGATTTGGATTAGATGCTAAATTCAGTCAATTCTTATCAAAGCTACCAACGAATTTGGTTAAGTTGTTTTCTTCTAATTTAGCAAGGAATATTGATGAGGATTTACCAAACTTTTTAGGATTATACTTTGCTGGTGCATCAAGCAACTCAAAAGTTAAAGAAGAATTTGAATTAAACACAGATTTATTAATTAACTTCGGATTTTTTAATTCTGAAACTACTACCGGTGGCTACTCGTGGGATTTATCTCATATTAAAGAGTATATTGAAATTCATCCTGATTATATTAAAATCAATAATCAATTGCAGTTAGTTAAAGATTATGAGAATGGGGGAATTAGATTATTTTCGATGGGTGATTTATTAGATGAATTAATTATTAGAATTGATCCGAAAAAATTCATTCACATAACTAATAATAATATTGAAAATAAATTCTATCCAGAATTACAATGTATTTTTGATCAACCTAATGAAATTGATTTTATTCCTCAATCAAGATTGATTGATCATTTAAATGAAAATTTGCAGCCTAATGATGTGTTAGTGATGGATACGATGTCCTTTTCATTTGCGTTACCAGATATTAAATTTCCATCTGGTTTAAAGTTAATTACTCAAAACTATTATGGTTCAATAGGTTATGCATTACCTAGCAGTTTTGGAGTTACTATGGCAATTAATGATTTAGGTTCTAATCAAAGGATTATACTTATTGAAGGAGACGGTGCAGCTCAAATGACAATTCAAGAATTATCAACTTATATTAAATATCACGATTTTATAAGCAATTTTCCAAAGATATTTTTGATCAATAATGATGGTTATACAATCGAAAGAATGATAAAGGGTCCAACCAGGTCATATAATGATATTAATGGGTTATGGGATTGGTGTCAATTATTAAAAGTTTTTGGAGATCCGCATGAAAAGTATCACAAAGGTTACAAACTTAATAATTTGCAAGAGTTTAATCATTTTTTTAAGAAAAATAAGTATTCTCAAAGATTTGATTCGTCGAAATTGGAATTCTTTGAATTAATTATGGATAAATTTGATGCTCCTAAAAGATTTGCAGAAGTCTTCCTCAAAAAATAGTTTATATAGAAAAACTCTTGTCGAAAACCACACAAAATCTAAATATAATTTATAATAAACGAAGCCTATTTTTGATTCTTATAAAATAATAGCAAAAGCGAGCAATTGAGCTCAAATGGTGTAGCTGGTCTTTAAATTCAATCTGATAAATCTTTTCTCTTTAGCAAAGAGCCTGGCAATATTTTGCAATAATTATTTTCCGGTATATAAAACTAAAAAGAAATATTTTAAGAATCAGAAAAGTGACAACTCAAAATTAAAAAAAGGGAATAACTTCTACTTATCATTTTCCTAAGTAAAGTAATCTTTAAACAATGGTAAGTAATTCTTTCAATCAAAGGCGTAATTAGCTTTACAGCGAATCACTTATACTAACTGCTATATTATAGAGTGCATTATTCAATTTCCAATCATTCTTGCAACTCATATTATTGTTGATATGTACATGTACATATATTCATGCTTCAGCTCCTGCCCTTTTAGATAATAATAAGACTGGAATTTTAGGTGTCTTTTGGAAGTTTGCTAGAGTCGGTGAAAGATTGAGTCCATATGTTTCTATTGGCTGTTTTATTATGGCATTCAATGCATTAAGAGCTTAATGATTTATAAATATATTGTTAAAATAGTTGGGATATAGGGTTAAAATTTTTGTACATTAGTTGTTTTTAATATAAGTATTACATATATACATATTATCTAGTAAAGCTTAACGTATGCTATTTATCTAAATTCATACATTTCGTTAACTGAGTTACACAAGACCGATGCCCTTTCATTACCAACAATTCTTTCTAATAATTGACCATCCCATTTTGAAAATAATGTTTTAACAAATACTAAATCTAAATCACATAATTCTTTAAAAATAGATTTACCTAAAAATTTAATTAACTCTTTATAAAATAATGGATTTAAAGGTAATTGATAAATTAAAAGAGTTTTGACTCCATTAATTTCATATCTTCTAAAGTAATGCAATCTTTCGGTATACAATAAAATCTTTATTTTACCAGTCGCAAACTGCTGTCTAATCTTAGTTAATTTTGATGGTGCAGTATATTCATCAATTGAATCAAACAAAAATTTAGTATTACTTGACATGTAAGTTTTAATTCGAACATAATCAAAGTATGATGGAATATAAATCAAAATTCCATCAGAATATGATGATGATTTTATTAATGATGGTAAAATAGTATTTATGAAGAATTTGAATCTTGAGTCAGGATCCTCGATTGGATTTGAACTTTCAAATCTTTGGAAAATTTGCTTAATCTTAAGACCAATTGAATTCATTATACAATTTTGCTGGGTAACAATTGATTTAAATTTAACTTTTCCACTCAAATTTAGTGATTTGGTTGAAATTAAATTATTAATATTTGGAGTTAAATATTCACTAAATATAAGTGACTGTCTTAATAATTTACTTTGATCATTAATTGACCACATTCTAATTCTTGAAAAATCAGCATCATGAAATTCTTTTGGGATTTTATTAAGATATTTCTGGATAGTTAACACATGATCCCAGTTTTGCATTTCAATTTGATTGGCTTTATCAACTATTAAAACTTCAATGGATGATATAAAATCATATTGTCTTTTCTTTTTATCTTGACTCTCTAATATCATTGATAACCCAATTGGGGACGCCAAAATAATATCAGATGAATAAAAAGAAGCATATAATTTTAGAGTTTTTCTAGTGAATTTTAGTCCAATACAAAAGAAATCATTATTATTTCCCTTAAAGGTATCAATAAAATCATCTGGCTTATTAATTGGTGGTTCTTCTTTCCCGTGAAACTGATTAATAAATTTCTTTTTCTTTTCTTGCTGTTCAACTCCAGAATATTTTATTAATAATTCAACAATTTCATAACATACTTCTCTGGTTGGTAATAAGATAAGTACCTTTGGTCTTGTAAATCCTTGATCTCTAAATTCAGGTTCTTCGTTGCCCTCGACTGATGTGGCTTTTTTAATTGATTCTCTATAAGTATGCAATTTAGCAGTGTTTTTTAATATTCTATCTCTTGTTTTATAAATATGATTTAATGCATGCAAGACATACAATTTTCTATAAGAAGTATTTTTAAATGAATTATATGGATAATTTATATCTTTATAATTGATCATATTGGTTAGTAATATTTTATCTAAATATGACAATTGATGCTTTTCTTCATCAAATGAATCTATCAATCTCTTTTTTAAGGATAATTCTTTTATCGAATTAAACGTTTTCTTTTCATTTGGTAATTTTATTGCCTGTCCTGGTGGTGATTGTGTGATTGATGAATAGCCAAACTCTTCATATTTATCTTTTGATTCTATTGTCCATTTTTGCTTATCTTTGATCACTAATTTATCTTGAATTTCCATATATGATTCAGTTACTTGATTGAAATGAACTTCGAAAGGATCATTAGCAAGACCCTTTGAGTTTAAATCTTCGTCATCATCTTCGACTTCAATGTCTTCCTGTTCATCATCATCGACATTTTCTTCGATATTTACTCCTGCAACATCATCTTCCTCTTCAGATTGTGACTGTTCTTCTTCCTGATTTTCATCTTGTATTTGATTGACCTTTTCATGTTTGGGTGTATGCTTCTTTGGTTCTTTATGATCCGACTTCAACAATGTTAAAAGTGCATCATAGGCTTTACCGCGTATATCAAAATCATCTCCCTTCTCTATTTGATCATCTTCATAGACACTTTCATACTCATCTTGATTTTCTTCATCTTCTTCTATATTATTAGAGTCTTCGTTATCATAGTTACCTCTTCTAGCAGTTCTGGACACTTCTCTTAATTGATTTCTACCATGCTTAAATTTAGGTTTCTTAATGGAGTCATCGTGGTCAACTTCAGAAGATTTTGAATAGCTCTTCCTTTTCACTTGTCTTGCCATTGAAGTGTAGTGGTTCTCAAGTAAAGATTATTTGCAACAGTCCTGAGATGCTCTTCTTTAAATAAAAAAAAATTATATATATTCAAATTTATATATGACTGCATATAATCGGTAGTAGTGTATTTTGGCGAATATAATATATTGCGGTATAGATCTATTTCCTGAAGAGGTTAAATTCAATAATATTATATGACTAAATAATATTAATTCAATTAATAAAGCAAAATAAATTGACAGTAATGATAGGATATATTTACCAGCAATACTTGCATGTAAAAACTGGTAAAAATAGATAGTTAAAGTTGTAGTTATTTTAAATAAAGTCTCGTCTGACCACAAAACATTGGAAATTTGGTTGTAAATAACTACCACATTATGTGGAGAGATCTCTACGACTAATTATTATTGCAGAAATTACAACCCAATATTGAAAATCAATCATTTATTGTATTCAATTCAAGCACTTTCATCTTATTGATTGAAGAATATTATAATTGATTAAAAATTAAATGAATTTTATTTGAAAGAAAGAAAAAGAATAAAAGTTGTGGTTGTAAATTTGGAATTCTCACCGAAACAAAAAAAATTAAAAAAAAAAAGTTTTGGTATGAAAAAAAGGGGAATTTTTACAGTCAACATTCCAGATAACGGTAAATATCATTAATCATTTATCAATAATCAATCATAATCACCAGTCACCCATCTATATCCATAGCTCATACAGCTATCGTTGTCCATTTATCTAAATCACGTTGTACTTTTAACCATTTTTGTTTGATTAAATCTGTTTCTTATTTGTATCATCATCACTTAAAAGAAGAAAAGAAACTCACATAGAGGAATCCACCCCTCTACATCAAAATACCATTTGTTTCAACAACAATATCAGTAGCCAAAAATTATATCTATCTATTAACGTGAATATATCACTATCACTTGTTTTATTTATTCCTTGTTCAGTTTAATTTTCCCAGGCTCTTCAGTTCTTTTCAATCTTTTTTTTAAAAAATTTTAATATAATAATAACCATATAAATTCAACCATGTCAATAGAAAGAAGAATAATACAGTTCATAAGAGCACTTCTATCATCCTTATACTTAGTGTTAATGATTTTAACTATACCTTTAGCATTTGACATTGGAAGTCTAAAATGTGGTTTAGCATATTCTTTAACAACTTTTATACTATATTTTGTATTAACCACTATAAGATTAACAACAAGAAGATCAAAATATTTTAGATGGGTTTCAATCCTATATTATCTACAACATTTCTTTATACCTAGTTTGTTAACATTTTTCCTTTCATATTATAGTACACCTCATGAACAAATCATAAGATATTTTGATCCGGTTGAAATTTGGAGATTAATATTGGTTAATTCAACTCCTGTATTTACTATATTAGAAGGCTTTTGTTCATTATTATTGATTCAAGCTGTTGGACAAACTATAAATTGGCTAACGGTTTATAAATCAGATTCTTGGTTGATTGTTTCATTAGTTGGCAGCGGATCAATTATAACTGCAGCGTTATACTTTTTATATAGAATTTATGTTTTCCCATTTACAATTGATATTATTAGTGCTTCCTTATTAGGCTCATTACTAACTTTAACCTTGGGGTTAGGATTGTTTGGAATTGTCTCATCTAAAGGCTCCATTATTGAATCTTCATTAATTTTTGCTTATATTGTTAGATGCATTTATGAAATATTTCCAATCTTATCAGAAGGTGCAACAGCTGCTTTAACTTCATTATTAACTCATGCAACAAATAATTTAAAAAATGAAATACCGAAATTGCCTCCACAGATTTTAAATCCAATTAGTCAATTATTACCTTTTTTTGCTTCGAATTTACCAATTTCAATTAAAACAATTTGGGAATTTTTAATTATGGCAATTCATAGATTGACTTTACCTTTATTATTAAATCTTGCTTATAGGATTGGGGTCTTTTATGCTGCGACGAAAATTATACCTTCATTATATAATAATGCATCATATCCGATAAGTACACCACCAAGAACTCCACCTCAATTAACAACGTCTAGATCCACTTCACATACATCTGTGTCGTCCATAATACCGTCGAATAGTACACAATTGGACACAATCAATGAGAATACAACAATTGAAGTTGACGATAATCGAACGACATCATTATTAACTAGAAAAAAGTCATTTAGACTTAAACCACCCCATCATCAACCTCCATCAGCTATAATAAGATTAATTTACGCGTATTCACCATGTATTATAATTGCAGTTTACACTCATTTAATGTTATCTTATAACGGTGAATTGGGTACTGAATTAAAACTTTGGGGATTCTTTGGTGGTGATGATTCTTCATCATTTAAAATCATAGTTCACCCTTGGCAATTTTGGCATTGGGTTAACATGGCAACAACTTTGCTATTATATGCTGCTGAATTGATGAGTAATGATAGTCAATCTGGTGCTGCTACATTAACCAGTCATTGGAAAGTCGAGTAATTAATAAAAAAATAATCCTAATATGAAATGTCTGTATATATGTTATTATTATTAGTTATGTGCATTTTTTTTTATTAGTCTTTTTATTGTTATACCAAAATTCTATATAAATAAATGTATTATAGATTATTTTTCTTGCCAGAAATCATTCTGGTTAAATGTAGCTAATTGTTTGTAGTTCAATTCAAATGCAAATTTTTCAATGGTTGAAACTTTATACATTTGCTCATCTTCTTTAAACTTCCAATTCCCATTATAAGTACTAAAATTATAGTCTTTATACCATTCTATATAGTCTTTCCACATATTTGAATTATTAAATAATTGAAATCTTATCATTAGACATAAGTTGGCAAATATGTACATCATTCGTAAGGCTATTATATTTTTTTGATATATCAATTCATGGAATAGCATTGGTAATTCTACAAGCCATCTTAAAACCGGATTGGGGTAGTTAAAGGTTACACTTTTAAACATTGATTTATGCAATTCTTCCAATGCTAAAAGTATTATTTGACGTTCAGCCACTTTTAAGTTTGGATATTTTATTATATCTTTCCAAAGTGATAAAATTAACGGAATTGTGGAGTCTGATAAATTAGGAATTTTCAAAGTGTTTTCATTTTTATTAAAGAATCCAAACAAGATCTTAAAATCACTTTCAATAAGAGTTGGTAAGCAACGTACAATGCTTGATCTAATTCCCTTGCAAATTGATAAAAAATCATTCCTAGTATCAAAAGCAATTAAGGGAACTATATTATGAGGATGAATTGCTAAGAATGTGAAAATCAAGCTATTAGAGAAAACTAATTCCTTAGCCATTAATGGATCAATTAATAATTCTGATTCTTCATTTTGAACGATACTAACCAATGAATTTGTCTTATTTACAGCCATTGTAAAATATTGACAACTTCTATAAAATAGATGATTTTGTGCCAACAACTTAGGGTTGTAATCATCCATTCCAAATCTTTTAATAACTGCATTCTTGTTAGCTGTATTGGATTGTTCTAATATTGAAAACATATTAATTAATGAAAATGAACAAATATTATTTCTTACTAATGAACTCGAAAAGAATAGTTGTGATATATTGAAATTCCAACAACTTTCATCATCAGTACTACCCACTGAAAATAAGTTGAAGCATTTCTTATTAAAGAAATCAAGTAAACTGACTTCAAAATTTTTAACGTTCAAATGATTAATACTATTGATTAAATCATTATTTATTTCAACCTTGACCGGTACTTGTCGAATTAATTGTAATTCTTGGTTTCTATTGGTTTTAGCTGACTTTGATCGTGATTTTCGAGCTCTAGGTCTGTATGCTTTGTTAGTATTCGTGGTATTCAAAATCTGTAATTCATATATACATTGACGTTTAGTAGCTAAACAATATTCACATATTGGTTTGTCTTCATTGCACTTAATCTTTAACTTTTTACAACTTAAACAACCGTTTTTTGATCTTTTCTTTGGAGAATTAGTCATTCTTATTGATAATTACTACTCGACATCTTATAATTTACTTTTTGGCTACTTTATGTATATTTATATTGATATATATATGTGTATATCTAACATTGTGATTATGTAAGCGTATAAACTTTAAATTATTTTTGTATCGTAAATATTAACTACTTCTTAAGTAGGAAACACCTCCTAAATATAATAAAAGACGACATTGTCATTTTAAACATCTCTAAATTGCTTCTCTAAGACTTTTTACATACTTCTTTCGTCATTCAGCATATAAATATTTCTTCTATTTATAGATAAAACACAACTTGGAAACTTATAAAAAAAAAATATCATCATTTTTATTTTCTTTTTACTTTAATACTATTTTTCATTAATATATTATCAATAAAATTGTCTATCAAATCATTCATATAAATCAAATCTTATATCAGAAATAATTGCATCTCTCGTCCTTAATTAACTTTTTGTTAATTATATCAGAGCTTGACTCTATGTACGCTTGATTTTCTCATCATTTTAAAGATATAAAAATATATGGATGATGATGATAATGATAAATAATGATAATAATTATAATAAAAAATAATATTCAACTTCACCAGAAGTTGTAGTAAAATAAAAAAAAAGCCAATGAAATTATCAAACAAAAATTGATGAAGCTTGGCATATTTGACTATGCTATACATTTCAATTCCTTAAATAAAGGATCAAATGACAAGCTTTGGAAAAGAGGAGAGGAAAGGGAGGGGGGACGTCCATGAATCAAAAATAAGCTCCATTGGGTTAAACGAAATAAAACATTTCATTCATTTGTTATGACTATCGTTTAGGAAATTCATAAATCCCTTTGCCGAAAAAAATTGATTCAAAAAGAATCATATTACACCAATCTTGGAATAAAAAAACCAAATTGGGAATAAATGAATAAGAAATGAAGTATATGAACCCCTTAGGTAAATACCATTAAACTCTAAAAAAATCTAATACCAACAAGTAGACCTTATTGACAAATCATCAGAGCTTGCTCTTAAAAAGAGAAGACAACCCTTTGCAGGGGATTCAAGGAATAGAATTAATGAATTGTATAATAATAAAGGTCTAATCTTGTTGAAAAGACTTCTGTCAAACAAGTAACAATTTATACCTAATATCAAACCTTCAGTGAATCTTATTCAAATGAATTGATGAAATTCATTACGTTTCCGCATATATGGCAGGAGACTTTCCCCAAAGCATTTATGTATAAAAATTGAGATAAAACACTCATTTTGTAAAGCTTCGATAACAAATCTTTGATCATGAACGTAAAGAAAGAAGAAGAGTAAAAATTTAATTGATGAAGAAAAAAAAAATTTTTAAATGTTATTTTTGATGCAACTTACACAAAAAAAAATGGGCGTGCGACCATTACAATTTTTTTTTTTAATTAGGGTTTTTAATGGAATTACTTATTTATTTTAACTTATTTTAAAATCCACTCAATCCACGATTCAGGAACCAATCTTGATATAATATCATAAGACCTTGCACCAGTTCCACAATACACTACGGCGGTGGGATTTGTCTTATTTGAATAAATCAAATCAAATAATAAATGATATAATTCTCTTAAACTTGTTCCTTTCCCACCAGTTGATTTAATTGGGTTTGATTTAAATTGAGATTTTGAAAAATTATCAGCATAAAGATTTTTAATATCATCATCCCAACTTTTAACTTCTGAATTTATTATACTTGATATTCTATCTGAACTTGAATTTTTTTGATTTGATATATGTAAATTACCTAATTTTATTTGAGTTACTACTAATCCATGTTGATTAACTTCACGTTTTAAAGTTATAAATAAGCTTTTGAGAGCATTTTGAAATACAGTTTCTGGTCCATGATATGCAATTGATAATGAACTTATAATATCAGGATAAATTAATATCATTTTACTTTCTTGTAGTCTAGCTAATTTTATTAATCCTGATGAAAATAATTTTAAATAAATAAATAATTTATCCTGTAATTTTGACCAAGTTGATATCGTTATATTTTCAATTGGACCAATTGGGAAATAAAGCAGGGGAGCAAATACAATTGATTTTAATTTTAATTGATGAGAATCAGCACCAGGAAATGGTATTACTGGTAATTCTAATAATTGTTGAAATTTAATTAATTGACTCTCAAAACTTATTGATTCATTTAAATTTAAATAATTAATATCATCAGTTATTGGATTTGATTCAGCATATTTAAAATCTTTTTCATCCAAAATAGTTAAATATACTATAAATCCTCTTTTTTCAAAATCAAGGGCTATTAATCGGGTTAATGGTTCAGTTGGTGAACCAATTATTAATACCACATCAGCTCTTGCTCCATTAGATAATTTTGGTACTCTTCTTTTTGGTCGTTGTTGAATTTCATTTAATATTAATTTTGGTTTATAAATTTTATGATAATATAAATATGAACCAGTACCTAATCCAACAGTTAAGATAGTTAAATATCTTAATTTATGATTGTGAAAGTTCTGACTAATTCGATCATATAATGAAATGGGTCTTCTTCTAATTATTGTAGAAGCAGCAGCAATATGATTATCAAGTTTATTAAATGGAGTCAATTGTATAATTTGATCGATTGTCTCATGATGACTAGTTATGAAATTAGTAGTGGTGTTATATAAATAAGTTAACGTTTCCAATGTAGCTTGAACTGGTTCAGCCACCATATCTTATATATATATATATATATATATATTATTGAAAATTGTATTGATTATTAGTCTTATCAGATAAACAAAAAAAAGGGGGATCAGATTGTTAATTTTTTTTTTTTGTAAATCATATTTTTGTTGCCTCTCTTTTTTATTTTGTTTTTTTTTTTGTTTTTTTTTTTGATTTCTTGTGTAATTATAAATTATAGACGCTACCAATGTTAGTCTATAACAAAACGTAAAAGTAGCTCTTTTTTTATTTGGAAGAACTGCTTATATAGTTCCTCTAAGTTTCTCTTTAATTGCGATGATTATCAAACAGTTTGGAACATTCATTTAAATTACGACCAAAATTTCTCCAAGTTTTGTCATGAATTATGGCCAATATTTAAAAAAAGATTATTTCTAATTTTAGTGATATTCGAAAAGTACTTCATCAGCAAATGAAAATAAAATCTTTAATTCCACTAACCAGCAAGTCCAACATTTGTTAACATTGTTGGAAATTTAAATCTCTCTTAAGTTAATTAGACACTTGCAGGGGTCAATCAAATGATATTGTAATGTTGTTTCGAATACAAAGATGAATAGTTAAAATCCAATTAAATTGAATTTGGTTAATGGAAACTAGGAAATTTACAGGAATGGTATATTTTCAATGAGTAATCCAGTTTATTTTTGTAAAGAAAGATTTTTATGATTAATATATATATTTTATTAAAGCAGACAAACTAAACAGATTTAAATCTAAAAGAAGTATAAAAAGAATAAAATAAACGAAAGAAAAAAAAAGAGAAAAAGTAAAGTAATGGAAAGGAAGGGTAAAGAAAAGGAAAGGAGGAAAAATTTAACTAAATATTAACATTATGCTTCTTAATTGCGATTAATTCATCATCATCTAAATTATTCAAAAATTCATCGATTTTATCTGGAGAAGATAATGAATCTGGAGTTTGAATTTGGGTTGAATTTTCATCATCATCATTATCACTTTCATTTAAAATATCTTGTAATTCCTTAGGTAATTGATTAATTGTATTATTATTTGTTGAATTTGAATTTGATGATTGAAATTTTGATAATTTAGTTGGAAATAATGAATTACTACCAATCATAGTATCATCTGATTCATTTGAATTTGAAGATTCACTAGTTGAAAATCTACTTAAGAATGATAATGAATTTGGTGGTAATTGTAAAGGAGGAGAATTTGATTTATTATTAGCTACACTTGCCCATAATGAAGTAATTGGTAATGATAATACTACTAATAATAAATTAATTAATAATAATAAAGAATTTGATGATTCTCCATAACCATAATGAATAAATACTAAAATTGTTGGAGCTAAGAAAGTTTGAGTTGACATAATTAATAATATATGAAAAGCATCAAATTGTTTTAAACCTAAATATCTTCTTGTTTTAATGGCCAGAATTAACTTAAACATTAAAATTAAAAATGAAATATTAATTGAAGTATAAAATAAAATTCTTGGTAAATCATTAGCTAATCTACCATTAATGACAGTTTGAGATGGTTGTCTATTATTAAAAATATTACTATAACTTTGATTATTTTGAATAATTGAATTAATATATAATCCAATAGTTGTTAAACCTAACATTGTACTAAATAAAGTTAAACCAAGACCAATCTTTTTAACTTCAGGAGATTTAAAAATAATAAAAATTTGATAATTTATTGCCATTAAAATAAAAGTAATTAAAATTAATTCTGAAACATTTGCTACGGTTGAAATTGTATAATTTGATAATTCGGGATTAATTAAACCTGTAAATGAAAAACTTGGAGAATTTAATGAACTCATAATAAAGGCAATATTTAAGGCGGATCTAATGATCATCCAAATAAGGGAAAGTAAATTAAGATAAAACATTGGATTATTTTTATTCTTCTTAGGGAAAATTAAAAGGGTTAAAATTAATAAAACACAAGCTCCAATTGAAACTCCATGAACTATTGTTCTTTCAATATTACTTTTGAAATAGTCATCGATTAATCCAAACGGTAATTCAAATACTTGTTGGGATGGATCTTGAGGTAAAGTGAAATTTAAGAACACTAATTGTGAATTAACTGTATTATTAACATAAATGTTCATATTTATTAATATTATTGTTATTTGATTTATAAGGAAGAAGAAAAAGAAGAAGAAGAAAATTGAATTTAAAAAAAGTTAAGATATATATATATATACTAAATGATTAAATATGTTTCAGAATTGTTAAAACTTAATTGAAAATGAAAAATTTTAATAGATGGTAAGTTTTGCATCAATAATTTTTGGTTTTAAAAAAATTGCCTAATTAAGCCACGACAATGGTTATATACAGGTGTTGCAAATTAGAAAAATAAAATTTACTATGATGATTCAAGAAAAATATAAATTACCTATGATTTATTTGATGAATTAAAACAGATGATAAGATTACCTCATATAGAATAGATATTTAAATAATAATAATGACATATTATAATAAATAATAGAAATAAAAGTATATATAATATGTAATATATATTATGTATATATTATATATTATGTATATATTATAATATAGCGACATCCATACCTCTAATCATAGAAATAAATTATTTAAAGTCGTGTGAGGTGGTCATAAATAAAAAGGACAATAAATATAATAAAAAAAATTAAAAAAAGAAATTTTTGTTAAGTCGGAGGGGATGGAAATTCATTGTTATCATAATAATATATAATAATATAATGATGAGGGGTTAACAGGAATTATAATAAATAATAAATATTTTTTAAATAATAAAAAATCATCTTATTGTTTTATTTAATAATATTTATTATTCATTATTTATTATTCATTATTCATTATTTATTATTTATTATTTATTATTTATTTAAATAATAATAATTATTTTGACTCTTTTTGACCCGCCACTTTTTTTTTTTTACTTTTTTTTGATAAAATATTTTATTTCTTTTTTTATAAATATGAATGATTAAAAATTAATTATGAGCTCAAATAAAAGTTTATTTTAACTATTACTATATAATATATAATATTACTATATAATATATAATATATAATATATAATATGTAATATATAATATATAATATATAATAAATTTAAACTATAATTATAATAACGTTTTCATCTCTTATCAAAAAAATAAAAACTATATTTAATATATAACACAACCACAACGTGTATTAAAAATATATATATTAGATAATAATTTTTGTGTATTAATAAATTTTTAACACAAAATTAAAATTTTATCTGCCGATCGGTTTAAAATTTATCAAATGTAATTGAACATTAGCATTATCAAATTATATATATTATATATTATATATATTATATATACTATATATTATATATTATATATATTATATTGTATTAATAATAATACAACCATTAACAGTATAAAACAGTTACTGGTTATATATAAAACCTTATACTATAAACTATATAATATATAAGTTACATTTTATAATAAAACGTGGTCGTGTGAATGGAAAATAAACCGTTTTTTTATTTATTTATTTATTTATTTATTTATTTATTTATTATGTATTTATTAATTAATTAATTATTTATCTTACATATTATATTATAATTATTATAATTTACACAGTTTTTTTATTTTAATAATAATTTAATAAAAATATTCCTCCACTTTTATTTTTTTTTTTTATATATATTATATTTCATTTCTTTTTTTGTATATATATATATATATATATACCAATTTTCTACTTATTTTATTTATTATCAATCTTTTAGTTTAATATTCAAATCTTATGGGTGTTTAATAATGACATTATCACCTACAAATACTCATTCAACAATACTTAATACTTCTACTAATCAAGGTGTTAATACACCTATAAGTAATAGTAATAGTAATACTACTATTACTAACTCAACCAAGAATATATTTAATTATACCCTTGAAAATCATCATCATAGTCATAGTCATAGTCATAGTCATAGTCATCATCATCATAATAATCACCATAGTCATCATCACAATAATCATCACCACAGTAATAAAGGTCACACAACTATATTTATAATACCAACCCTTGATGATTTATTAGATGATTCAATACCGAAGGATAATCAATATTATACCAAGGAAAATTTTATAAATTATCTTTCATCAATTCATTGTTTAGAAAATTTACAATTTATAATTGAAATTAATTCATTTTTAAAAACTTCAATGAATTTAAATGATTGGCAAATTATTTATAATCAATTTATAAATTGTAATAGTAATCAAGAAATTAATTTACCATGTATTTATAAAATTCAATTATTACCAAATAATTTACCAACAATTAATTTATTATTAAAATGTAAACGAATTATTTATGATGATATTTTAATTAATTTATATAATGAATTTATAAAATTTCAAAATTGTAAATTAGAAGAAATTTTTAATCAATCAAATATAATTTATCGAAGAAAAAGTGAAATTATTCCACCTGATTATCAAAATCAAGATGGTAAATTATTTATCCTGAGTTCAATTAAAGAAATTGATATAGATGATGATAATAATAATAATAATAATAATAATAATAATAATATTACTAATAATAATATTACTAATGATGAAGAATTATCATCATCTTCTTCATCAAGTGATGATAATAATACAACTTATTCAAAAAATTCATCAAGAAATAATAGTTCATCATCACAAGTTACATCAAGAGGTTCATCAATTGGATCAATAATTGATTCAATTGAAAAATTTAAAAAAGTTAAAAAACAATTTAAATTTAGAAGATTTAGTAATGAAGAGTAACGTTAAAAACAATACTGTACTGTATTATATTACTTTTTTTTTATTAATGATTATTAATGATTATTATTTTTTTAAAAAAAAATAACGGAGGGTTAAAGGCATAAACTGGTTTTTTTTATAGAACAATATAGAAATATACATATTTTTATTAAAGTATACTACTTTTCTTAAAAAAATAAGTTAATTTGTAAAATATTATTATATTCCCGCGTGGAGTATTGATCTCCACATTTCCAATAAAAGTAAAAAAAAAATAAAGACTAAATAAATAAATGTAGATAATACCGTTTAGGCTAGGTTTGTAAAAATAAAAAACGATGGTTATTGAGGGGATACCAATCTATCCCTTCCCCCCTGGATTTATCACAATCCCTTGATTATAAATTATAAATTATATAAATTATTATTTAACAGTTGACATGACATGACCATTAAAAATTTCTTTTCTTTTATAATTACAAAACCAAACACAATGAGAATTGAAAGAAAAAGAAAAAGAAAAAGAAAAAGACGGGGCAGAGTGGAGAGTGGGAAATCAAAATATAACAGATTAATTGTGGAGATTTGTGATGAGGTTTAGAGGGGAGAAAGAAAACCTTTCATTCTTACATATACGTAAATAAATAAATAAATAAATAAATAAATAAATAAATAAATAAATAATAAAGGAGTTGATAATCATAATTATAATTATGGTTAATTATACTCATCCCCTCCTTATCATCGGTTTTTATTAAATTTATTTTACTAAAAACTGTTTTAAAAGTAATGTAATGTATTACAACGCCCCCTTCCCTTCTGCTCCTCCTTTACTTTTTCTCAAACGTTTTTTTTTTTTGTGGTCTTGGTTTTTGAATCTTTTTACTTCGGGTCATAAAAATGAAAATCTTCTATTTTTGTGTCCTTTCAATTTTAAAACCCGATGTGCACATGGTTTGACGCACCTGACCACTCCTCACATGACTTTATTCTATATAAAAAAAAAATATCTTTAGCCACTCAAAAGAAACGAGGGGTCATTCAAAAAAAAAAAAAAAAAAAAATAAATGTAAAGTACAAATATATTGTTTTAAAAAAACATTTAATTATTTACTTTAGAAGAAAGTATTTTCTTTTGATAATCAATCAATTAATTAATTCATACATATATAATGGGTATTTCTTTACCATCTGATACAAACGTATCTAATCCAGTTCCTCCACCAGCCTATACCGCTGTACCATCCACTCCTGAACCAACAACAACTACCAATTCTTCTTCACGGCCAACCCCTTTAATTGATGAAAATACTCCTCGTACATTTGGTGATAATATACCTGATGATTTTAAATATTCAGTTAATGTTGCATCATGTGAATTACCCATTCGTCAAATGTTTATAAGAAAAGTCTATTCATTATTAGCCATTCAATTATTAAGTACTATAATAATTGGATTTATAATTAGAAGTTCACCATCAGTTCAAAATTGGTGTTTTAATAATATGTGGCTTTGGTTTGTTACTTTATTTGGAAGTATTGGATTTTTAATTGCTTGTTATTTTAAAGCCAGATCTTATCCAATAAATTTAGTATTATTAGGAGCATTTACAATATGTGAAGCTTATGGACTTGGATTGGCAACCAGTTTAATTGATAGTGATATTGTTATAAATGCTTTATTATTAACGTTTGTGATATTTATTGGTTTAACTTTATTTACATTTCAAACAAAGTATGATTTTACGGCTTGGGAAAGTTATGTAGGATTAGGACTTTGGGTTTTAATTGGTTGGGGATTTTTAACAATATTTTTCCCAAATCAATCAACATTAATGGAAAATCTTTATGGATTTGGTGGGGCAATTATTTTTACAATTTATATTATTATTGATACTCAAAAAATAATGACAATAAATCATTTAGATGATGAAATTATAAGTTGTATTCAATTATATTTGGATATTATAAATTTATTCTTATTTATTTTAAGAATTTTAAATAATAACAGAAATGATTAAATTTAATATATATATATATATATATATATATATATATGGTGGGTTTATATAGTAACTAATAAATATATTATTTATTTTATATTATTTTAAAATTTAACCTCTATTGGTAATTATCTCTCCAACTATGAATTGTAAAGCTTACGTCTTTATACTTATCTTGTGGAAATATCCAATTAGTAGGTCTATGTCTTCAGGTGGTTACAGCAATGATATATTATCATCATTTACTGAACAATATTTGAGAGTTACATACTATATTAGGGTGAACAATCATCTACTAAAGAGACTTTGTATAATTTTAATCTTACGTAAGGACAGTTAATCTCTACTATATGTCCATCATCATCTTTAAGAATTTGAAGTGAATCAAAACAAGAAATTTTATCAAAACTATGTTTAATATTTCTTAATTTGATTTTATTATCCTTTGCAACAAAAAGATAATAAGTTTGAAGTCTATCATCTATTCTATGTTCAATTGGTACAATATCATTCTAATCATCCACTTTAAACAATCGAAAACAATCTTTAAATGACTATTCTCTAAAGTAAATAATGAGGTAAGCCAATCATCTGGTTCACCGAGTTCTTCAAAACTATAATCGGTATATGGATAATTAGAAATCATAATAAATTCAGTTCGTGCTCAAAGTAATATGTGCAATTAAATGCAAACTTATCACATGTATAACATCATAGGCCTGTGCTACTAGTGTATTATCAAGCAGGTCTATTATAATTTTATCAAATCCAATAGATTTAGCTTTGCTCAACGGGAAATTTCACAAAGTAATAATCACGAAACTTGTCTGATGATTAATAAGCTAAATCATAATGTATATCATCATAACTATCAAACATAATTTGTTGGTTAATTTCTTCATCTTCCAACTCTTGACTGATCTTTTCAGGGACTTCAGTATCGATAACGTAATATATTTCACATCAGATTCTTCTATCAAATCTTTTATGAGTTATTAATAATGCTCATACATCATATCATTTATTAAATATGTATACATATAGAAAATAAAATCATTCCATATATAATTTTATTAAAGTGTTGGCAATTTGGTTGTTAAAGAAAAAGATTGATTTGTCAAAATTATATAATTTGAAGTTATCTAGTAAACTATAGAGGAATATCAAAGTTGAGAAACATTAAGCAGTAAAAATCAAAAACTTGATTCAAGATGTTTATCATTATTAAATTCTTCAAATTTCGAAATTTGCAACTTGACTGGGATTAAAAATCAAGCAGAATCAATGGTTATAATATGCATTCTAAAGTATATACCACTTTAAAATATGTAAATTAAATGTATAATCAACTATAAATATTAGTTATATAGAATTGCAACTTACTTGAAATTACTTCCACATGAGTTAAAAATTTTAATATGAAATCGCCTACCAGAAGATATGTTGAGTATATTCTTGTCGAAGGAATTACGGTTCCGTTCCCTTCGATAAAGTATAATTAATAAAATTCTTCAGTAAAAAAATCATATATAGGGGTGACTTCTTAAGTTTTTATTATTCTACTGTTAATCATTCAGGATGGGGTATTCTAAAATATCCAGCAAATTTTGGTGACATTTTAAAAGATCCTAATATATACCCTGAAGAAGTAAAATTTGAAATGTATTTTTGTATTAATTGATGATTATTTAAATGAAATGATAACCAAGATTAAAAAGCATTCATTTCCGTCTTCTTAAACATAGTCCAGATGATTTACCATATTCAGCTAAAAATTGTACAAAATTAGTTAAGTTATTTCCAAATCTTTATTCCGTAGAATTATTTTTGAAATTGATGAATTTAAACATCATCCAAGTCTAAGGTATATCTCGTTTTAGTGCTTGGATATAACATGTTGGCCAATAAATCTTCCTGATAAACTTGAAACTTTGAGAGTTCCAATTAGATGGAATGCTGAAGATTTATTGGCTTATGATTATTGGAAAGAATTACTAGCATCTTGATTTATGTAGTAATAAGATAGAATCCTTGATTAATTGGAATCCTCCTCCTAAGCTATGTGAAATAAATTTAAGTTGAAATGGTTTAAAAAGTTTAACAATTTATTGTCCATTATTTAAAAATCCATCATTAACTCTAAATCCTCCAACTTTAACATTTGCAGGTTACGACCTAAATTTTTATTGGTGAAAATATCATATTACCTCCAAAAAATATTGATATAATTTTGTATTTATAAAAATTTTGAAAGTTAAGGCAAAAAATAATCTTGTTCAGCACCAAATACTTCTTTATTTAACGGTTCACTTAAATTGTTAATTATATTGAGTGAGACAGGAATGAAGATTGATGATAGGAGTTATTGATTAAAATATTAATAATAAAAATAATAATAATTGACTTAAATATGTGGATGCAAAATAAAACACATTATACTACACAAAAATGTAAATCATGTGTACAGAAACACGTGACATATTTATGATACTTTTTTTTTCTTTTTAAAGACAGTAATTCTAGAACGTGGTAAAAAATTTCCGAAATTTAAATAAAATAAAATAAAAATAAAATAAAAATAAAATAAAAATAAAAATTTAATTTCCCCTCATCATGAATCAACACAATAAATAAATCTAAGTTAACTTAATTATTGATTTGATTGATGGAATATATTATGATATATATATATATATCAATTGTAGTATAACCTTAAGTGGCTTTTATATTATTATATAATTGTAATTATAAATACCAAGAAAATGTATTAAAAAAAAAAAAAAACAATCGGTTAAAAATTTTCTAAGCAAAATGTAAATGTAAAATATAAAAAGAAAAAGTCTTGGCAACGTTATGTCAAAGAAAAAAAAAACTATATATAAATAAATATAAGAGAGAAAGATAGATAGATGTAACAAAAACATGGCTTAATAATAATATATATATATAATACATTTTAAAGATGTATTATAAATGTATTATATATATAAATAACTTTAATAGTTATTAAATATGATATCATAATTGTTTATATATATATTATATATTTTATATTATATATTATATCTTATTATTAACCAATTAAATTAATTTGAGTTATTTTTAAAAGTGGGGATTCCGAAAAATTCATATTAAAACAAAAAAAAAATATAACTCGATCCGATGAAATAGTTTTAAAGAATTTATTATTTTTATAATTTATATTTATAATATATTTACTACCACATTTAGCAACATAAGAATAACAATATATATATATATATATATATAATAAACTATTAATAGAAACCTTAAGATATAGATAATATATATATATATATATATGTTTAAACAATTAAAAATACCTTTTAAAAATTTCATGATACATTGAAATTTTTAAAATTAATTTTTTTAAGCCTTTATTTATTTCTAAATAAACCCCCTGCCAAGAAAAAAAAAGTTCAAAGACAAACTAAAAACCTTTCAATAATAATAATAATTATAATAAAGAACGGTTGATTTAGTTTTATTTGTTCTTTTATTTCGATTATATTATTTATTATCTTGGCAAGATGTATCAGGGTTCCATTATACATTTAAAAAATTTATAAAAATTAGATTATATTTATATCTATCTATCTATCTATATAAATAAATGAAACTACATACGACCAATAGATATTATTATTTAATATATTTTTACATGTGGCACTAAAATATATATAAAACTATCCGATTTAGTTGTTGTCTATTTTTGGTTTGTTGTGTGGTTGTGTTTATTTCGTATACCAAGTATCTTTGTTTAATTATTTATTATTTATTATTTATTATTTATTATTTTTATTTTTATTTTTATTTTTATTTTTATTTATTTATTCATTTTATATTGATTTATTTGTAATGCACTTTTACTGATGAGATAACAAATTACTCAAAACAATTAACCGTAAACAACGTCATTGATGAATAATAAATAAATAAATAAATCGTTTATATTAAATGAAATTGAACGATTTTTCATGTACTGTTCTTTATTAAAAATACGTCGGTCCGATTAGAAATTTACCAAAAAATAAAAAAAAAATAAAAAAAGAAAAAAAAAAATTTTAATTTTAATTTTTTTTTTTTTTACGGTATTGATTAATTCATAATACATATAACAAATAATAATATAATATAATAATATAATAAATATATATATAATAAAAGTATGATAATAATTTAATAATTTAATTAAATTTTTACTCTTTTCCTTAAATTTATCTATTCATAATACTAATTATAGATATATATATAGATAGATATTTATTTATTTATTTATTAAGATATATATATATATATGTACAAAGATCTAAAGAACTGTCAAAGAGATATATATATATATTTGTCCAATTTTTAAAAAAGTCTTTTCCTCATAATCAAACCCCCCTGGTGACATTCCAACTTTAAATTTATTTTTAACAACACCAATTTACATTCACAACCACAGCCTATTTGTTTCATTTATTTAATATTTAATATTTAATATTTAATATCTACTCATTATTACTGTCTTAATATCAAATACTATTGTTACATCATAACCATTAATCTTAAATTTTTTTAATTATTCATCATTATTTCATATTTTACTATAAATGCAAACTAGTTTCTTCTATGATGTCCTCCAGCAGTTATAATCAAGAATTATTTTCAAATAATAATATTAATCTTATTAATAATAATAATATTACTACTACTAATAATAATAATAATAATAATAATAATACAACTACCATACCTTCATTATTACCTATACCTGGATCTTATTCACTTGATCCTTCAAAACAATCATCACCATCTCAACTATCTTCTCAACCTTTACCATCTATTTTTATGATGAATTCAAATTCCACCAATTCTACCCCCTCTCAACAACATCAACAACAACAACCATTTATATACCCTCCTAGAAATTATTTACAACCCACCAATGAATATTATTATACTTCCTATTATTATCCTCCTGCCACAACAACTCCAACTATAAATAATCAACCTCAATCATCTTCAAATAATAATACCGCTAATAATAATAATAGATTGGTTTATAATAGTGTACCACCCCAAAACTATGCACCAACACCTCATTATACCACTAATAATGCATTTTTACCAATTTTACCATCGACAATTTCAAATTCAAAATCTTCAATTTCTTATCCAATAAGTCCAGTTTCAATTCAAGAATTAAATCGTGATACTATTTCTTTATCTTCCAATTCTTCAGCTTCAACTTCATATAATCTTCATCATCTTCATCAACATGAATTAATCCATAATAATAGTACTACTACTAATAATAATAATAATAATAGTAGTGGTGGTCATCATAATTTACCCATTGATTATTCATCGATTGTTTCATATACTATCTCTCCTTCTTTAAAGAGAAAAAGAAGAAAAATAAAACCAGAAGATTCAATCAATTCACCATCAATCAATAATAATAATCATAATAATAATCATAATAATAATAATTCACCAGAAATCGATGAGATTTATTCTTGTGAGATTTGTTCAAAAATCTTTCAAAAACCTTATAATTTAAAATCTCATATGAAGACTCATTCAACTGATAAACCATTTCAATGTAAGCATTGTCCCAAAACTTTTGCTAGAAGTCATGATAAGAAGAGACATGAATTATTACATAATGGTATTAAGAATTTCAAATGTGAAGGATATTTAAAAGATGGCATTACTAAATGGGGATGTGGTAAGAAATTTGCTCGTAGTGATGCTTTATCTCGACATTTTAGAACCGAAACAGGATGGCTTTGTATAAGACCATTAATGGATGAAGCAAAAAGATTGGAAGGAAAGAATGGTCAATCACAACAATCATCATCATCATTATCATTACCACAACAACAACAACAACAACAATTTGCCGTTCCTCCTCATTTACATCAACTTGGTCTTCCACCACCACAACTTCCTCCTTCTCTTCCACCAACTTTAATTCAACATCCACATCCTCCTTCTTTACCTCAACCACAATCTCATTCTTCTAATGATGATTCCCTGGATTTTGATAGTTCAAATTTCATTAGAAAATTGATTCAAAGTAAATAAACAAATAAATAAGTAAAGGAAAGAAAGAAAGAAAGAAAGAAAGAAAGACGAAAGGTCATTTTACATATTATTATCACTGTTTATTAATTACAATTCTATTTCTGTTTCTATTTCTATTAGTTTGGGTTTTGTTTTGTATCTTTTTATTTATTATATATAAATATATAGGGTTCGTTTTTTTTTGATTTGCTTTTTTTTTGTAAAGAATATATATGTCATATTATTATTATTATTACTATTATTATTATTATGATTACTTACTATAAAATTAATTAATGAATTTATATGTTTTTTTGTTATTGGTTCTACCTCGTGATTCAGCCCACGTTATATAATTTCTCGAAGATTCTCGAACAACAAAAAAAAAAAGTCTCACTCACAAAAATTTTCACCCACCGAACAAATTTTCAAAAACTATTTTGAAATAATAAAATCATAAATCTCAACTAATCAATCGATATAATTGAAATCATTATCAACAATTCCATTATGTTAAGAGCTAATATTTCTAAACAATTCGTTCGTCACTTATCTCACAAAGAATTAAAATTCGGAGTTGAAGGTAGAGCTGCCTTATTAAGAGGTGTTAATACTTTAGCTGATGCTGTTAGTGTTACCTTAGGTCCAAAAGGTCGTAATGTTTTAATTGAACAACAATTTGGTTCTCCAAAAATCACCAAGGATGGTGTAACTGTCGCCAGATCTATTGTCTTACAAGATAAATTCGAAGATATGGGAGCTAAATTATTACAAGAAGTTGCCTCCAAAACTAATGAAAGTGCTGGTGATGGTACAACAACTGCCACTGTATTAGGTAGATTTATTTTTACTGAATCAGTTAAAAATGTGGCTGCTGGTTGTAATCCAATGGATTTAAGAAGAGGATCTCAAGCTGCCGTTGAAGCCGTCGTTAATTTCTTACAACAAAATAAAAAAGAAATCACTACTAGTGAAGAAATTGCTCAAGTTGCAACTATTTCAGCTAATGGTGATGCTCATATTGGTAATTTATTAGCATCAGCCATGGAAAAAGTTGGTAAAGAAGGTGTTATTACTGTTAAAGAAGGTAAAACTTTAGAAGATGAATTAGAAGTTACTGAAGGTATGAAATTTGAAAGAGGTTATATTTCACCATATTTTATTACTAATACAAAATCTGGTAAAGTTGAATTTGAAAATCCTTTAATTTTATTAAGTGAAAAAAAAATTAGTTCAATTCAAGATATTTTACCATCATTAGAATTATCAAATCAATTAAGAAGACCTTTATTAATTATTGCTGAAGATATTGATGGTGAAGCTTTAGCTGCTTGTATTTTAAATAAATTAAGAGGTCAAGTTCAAGTTTGTGCTGTTAAAGCTCCAGGATTTGGTGATAATAGAAAAAATACTTTAGGTGATATTGCTATCTTATCAGGAGCAACTGTTTTCACTGAAGAATTAGATATTAAACCAGAAAATGCTACCATTGAATTATTAGGTTCTGCTGGTTCAATTACAATTACAAAGGAAGATACTGTTGTTCTTAATGGTGAAGGTCAAAAGGAAAATATTAATATTAGATGTGAACAAATTAGAACTACAATTGAAGATCCTTTAACCACTGAATATGAAAAGGAAAAATTACAAGAAAGATTAGCTAAATTATCCGGTGGTGTTGCTGTTATAAAAGTTGGTGGTTCATCTGAAGTTGAAGTTGGTGAAAAGAAAGATAGATATGATGATGCTCTTAATGCTACTAGAGCAGCTGTTCAAGAAGGTATATTACCAGGTGGTGGTACTGCATTAATTAAAGCTTCTAAAATTTTAGATGAAATTAAAGATAAAGCTGAAAATTTCGATCAAAAATTAGGAGTTGAAATTATTAGATCAGCTATTAGTAAACCAGCAAGAAGAATTATTGAAAATGCCGGTGAAGAAGGTGCAGTTATAGTTGGTAAAATTTATGAAAATGATGATTTTAATCATGGTTATGATTCTGCCAAAGGTCAATTCACCGACATGATTGCAGCTGGTATTATTGATCCATTTAAAGTTGTTAAGAATGGTTTAGTTGATGCTAGTGGTGTTGCCTCATTATTAGCCACTACTGAATGTGCTATTGTTGATGCTCCAGAACCTAAAGGTGCTGCTCCTCCTGCTCCTGCTGGTGGTATGGGTGGTATGGGTGGTATGGGTGGTATGTTTTAAATATAGCCTCCAATCTTTATCTTTACCTTTTACAAAATAAACTCTCTTATTATTATCAATATTATTATTATTTTTATCTTACATGTTTATATTGTTGTCTGTTTATACATATTCTCACTTTATGATTTAGTTTGTAAATAGTTTTTAAATAAATCATTTAAGTATAATAAACAAAAACTTTTTAAAAAATTCATCGCGTATCTAAAAAGCATAAAAAAAAATTTACAATTACTTACAATAAAAAGAGGATATACATAATAATAATATTAGATGATACGGATAATTTAGAAGAAAATAAACTTAAAGAATAATGTTTGAAGATATAATAAAACGACGAGAACGTAATAAAATATCCAAGAATAAAATCAACTTATTACTATCGAAATATTTAACATTAAAGAAATATCATGAATTACAACAAGAACAAAGTAAAACTAAAACTAAAATTAAAACTAAAAGAAAAGGAAAAGTTAATGAAAAACTATTAACTCTTATTCATCGTGAATTGGAACGTCATTTGAAGCCAGATGAAACTTATGAAATATGGCATGATATAAATAATATCAATATTAATTTGAAAGGTCAACAAAGTCCATTAGATAATCCATTGAATTCACTTGATCAACAAGAATCAACAACAATAACAGGTGGACTGGATGGTAATGACGAAGAAGTCGATTTAAATGATATTATTAAAGATTTCTTTAAAACTTTCGATTTATCTAAAAATTGGGTGAAAACCAATGTATTATTAAAAATTAATGGATTAGAAGTATTACCAATTTCTAATCATGAAGATAATGGGCAAATTTATAATCATATTAATAATTTAAAAAGTTTGTTACAATTGAATATACTAAGAAAAAATTGGAATTTAGCTTATAAAGTATATTGTTTATTGATTAGGTTTCCAATAGTTGATCTTAAATCAATTTGGTCGATTGGGATTGAAATACTAGTTCAACAAAGGAAACTTCAACAACAACTGAATGATTCTTCATCAAATGTTTTATTTAAGGATGAACGATTTTTTGAATGGTTAATTACATTTTATCCATTAAATAGATCGGATGCTACAAAATATCATGGAAATGGTAAAACAAATATTAATCTGGCACCTGCTTGGAGAATTGGTACTTTAACTAATTCACCATTATATCTTATAACGTCACTATGGAACTTATTAATTAATAAGAATTATCTGAATCTAAAGTCAAAATTATCGGAATTAATGTTAGAACCTCCTTATAATGAAGATGGAATAATATATTTCTTAATGGCTTTAACATTAATAACCGAATCGATCGAATTGGTTGGCAAGGAAGCTAATAAGGAAAAATATCTTCAGCAATTGATTGGCAATCATAACAACTTGTTGAAACAACTAAAGAAATGCGATGAATTAAAGTTTAAATATCCACTGATTATAAATGATCAAATTAATAAATTAATTAAATATATTGATGGTAATGCTGGAGATCAATCGATCGATCTGCCAGACGATGAGGATGATGATTATGAGGAGGAGGAGGAAAGTTACAGTAGTATTGAGAATGATACTACAGCCGTAATAGCGGTTAACTATTCAGACCAAGAGGATCTGGATAGTGAAGATGATGATAACGATAGGAATGATGGACATACAAAGATTATAGAGAAACCTGTAGCTGGTAATGAAATGGATTTCGATTTCGACTTTGAGTAGAGATAACTTTTATAGACTTTTATAGATATGCATATTTTAAATGCAACAGATATTTATATTCATCACTATTTTCTCTTTATGGTTAGCTTACCTTGAGTGGTTCGAGAGAATGTAACTATATACTTTGATTTATCCTCATCTATTTGCTCAAGTGGTAAAACCGTCCATCCTGGTGGAACCAATGCATTCTTAGGTAATTGTATTTCAAAATTTGATGATGATGATGAGGAACCTTCTGGTTCACTGCTTGTTGTACTACCTGTAGTATTATCTTCACTATCTACTTCTTCAGTGTCATTATTATCATTATTAGTGCTGTTGTTGTCATTACTATTGTCATTGTCATTTAGGTTCCCTAGTCTTCTATTAATTATCTCTGTGAACTCGCCTAATCTAATACCAACTTCTTCGGCTGGATTAATTGGTTGAATTTGAGCAGGTGGTACACGTTCGACTGGTGGTGGAACTTCAGGAGTAGTACTAGCTGCAGCTGTGGTTGGTTTTGGAGGATCAAATACGTGCTGTCTACATAGTGGACAACTTTCTGATCTTTCTAGCCAATCTTTTAAACAACCCATATGTAAAATATGACCACATTTTAATTTTTTAGGGTATTTTCTAGGAGGTATATGCTTGTTTGTGTAATCATCACCGTCTAAGGAATACATCTCATCACGACAAATTATACAGACATTGTCAATCGATGCTAAATCTTCTTTGGTTGCATTTGGTATTTGACTTTCTAAACGTTTTGAAGATTGAATAAATTTAATTAATTGAGTTATTTCTTTATAAGCATCTCTTACTGATGCTAAAGTACCTTGAATCATTGAAAAGGGAAATGTTATTCCTGATTTAAAAGTCAATAAATATATGAAACCTAAATGAGCACTTGCCTTTAGAATTGAGGATGTTATATCAATTGCTTTACTATAATAAGGTTTATATTCCCAAATATTTTCATGCTCTTCATCATCAAGATCATCATCAATATCAGCAACAATTTCTTGCTCTGCCATAAAAAATACAACTTCATAAATATTAATTATTAATTTACAAAAGTAAGTTAAAATTTCCACTCCTTGAATTGCAAATTGAAATCCAAATAATAAACATACAATTGAATTTATACCTTGAAACACATCATATACTAAAAATTTTGCCATTGCAAAATCAGTTATAATTAATAGTATATTGAACCAAACAAAATGATTTAAACAATATTGTCTTAATACACCTAATTTTGAAGTTGTGGCTAAATTAGCATTATTAGTCATTTTAATGTTTATAAAATTCAATCTTTCAATTAAAACAATATGAAGAAATTTATTTAAAGTTGATGAACAAAATAAGAAGCAATTCAATATTGAATCTTCATAAGTTGTTAAATTTAATAATAAGTTAAATATGAACATGGGTAAATAATCAAATAATTTTTCAGTCTCCATGATTCTTAATTCTCCAAATATTAATAATTGAAATACCTTTCCAATAATTATAAATGATACAACCATAAAATTCAATAAGATTTTTAATTTAGAATCAGAAGTTAATTCTACTAAAAACATTTCAAATGTAGTAGAATTCATTTGTGATTGACCTACTGACCATATCATAGCAATGGATGATACAAATATATATATTAATATGAAGAATATATTTTTAGTTAGCTTCATTGTTAGGTATATGTTGATTGAATCCACTAACGGCAAAATAAATGAAATAATTAATGATTTATGATTTATAATTTATATTTGATTTATTAATCAAATAAATTTTTTGGTTTTGCTGTTCCAAGATTTTATTTTTGTGGTTCAATTTTTTTTTTTTGGTTTACAGAAAGCTATATTAAATTATTTCTTTATTAAATGCTACGTAAAAATAATACATAACGTAGAAAATGCAAAGAGTATATGTTTGTATATATGTGTATATGACCTAGCTGTTGTTATCACCAATTTGATATAAAATTCTTCTCTTTTTCTGGGGTGGTTGTAGTAGCAGTGGAGCTGGTGGGAACTCCAGTGTTGATAATTTTGGAATTTTTGATAATTTAATGTTCTCTTTTAATGGTGAATTATTCTTTATTGGTGATTTGGTGGTGGATACTATTGGCTTTTGAAGATTATCAATTGTGGTTAAATTTTTATTGACATTTAGAATTGTAGTTTTAAGATTTTTATTCTTTGAAAACATTGATTGATTTAAAGTCGTCAATTCATTAATTTCATGATATAAAGGAGAATCTTCTTGACTTAATAAATCTATTACTTTATTCATATCATCAATATTTTCATCTTGCTTTATAATTATATCTTTAATCTTAGAATCATCAAATGGTTGATTTAATATATTACTATTCAAAGTTTTAAAATCAGATTCAATATTGCTTAAATGTTTTGATGATTTATAAATCCATTCTTTAGATGAACCTAATAATTTCGTTTTTTCTTCTGTAATATATTCATGATTGATTTGTTTAATTGACGATTGTAAAAAATTCTCATATGATTTATGATGATCGTCAATTAAACTTTTTAAATTGGTATTGAAAGTATCATTAAGATTATTTAATGAAGTTAATTTCCCCTCAATCAATGTATCAACTTGTTGTTGGTCCGTTAAATGATGATTGGTTATAAATAATGTCAACTTTTCATTATTTGATTTTAATTTATGGAAATTTTCTTGAAAATTTTCAGTAAATTTTAAAATCATAGAATTTAAATTGTCAAACAATTGCTTGAAATCTAATAAAATTGACGGTAAGTTAATATCATTTAGATTAATCAATTTTAATTTATCAATTAATTCAAATTTAAATTGATTAAATGATTTTAATATATTAGTTGAAGTAAATGAATTATTATCATCATCAATGGTTTTCAATATAGGTTCAATTGAATTAAATGATGATAATAAATTATCATTCAAAATATCAAGGAATTGAGTGATTGATTTATTAAATGTTTCAAATTGTCCTTCTTTTTGTTTTAATTTCAAATTAATTTGATCCTTTTCATTTAATAAACTTTTATTATTTGATCTTAATAGTTCTAATTCTTGTTGTTGTTTATTAATTAATTTTTGATTGGCTTGATTTATTGTCTCGAATTTTTCTAATTTTAGTTTTAAGCTTTGATTAATATCTTTAATTTCTTTTAAATTATTAACTAATGATATAGAATTTTCCATTAATTCTTGATAATTTTCTTCATTTAAATATATACCATTTTTATTCCTTGCTGATGATAAATCTAAATTTACTTTAATTAATTCATTTGATAAATTTTTTACTAGTATTTTCTTCATAATTAATTCAGAATCTTGTCCAATAATTGGTAAATTTTTAATATTTTTGGCTTTACATGCATAATCCAAGGTTGATAAAGTTTCTTCTAAATTTATCTTAGCAGGGGATATAGTTGCAATTAATGTGGTTTTAGTATTGCCACCAATTGAATCTTGCAATAATCTAGTTAATTTTGATTCTCGATATGGTATATGATCTTTTGGTCCACTTCCTTCACTCAATGCATTTATAACTCTACCTAAAGTTAATAAACTTTGATTAATTGATCCTGCTTCTTTTGCTCGTTGATTCATAGCTCCTGATTTATTTATATTTTCTGAACCTGCTAAATCAACTAAATTCATTTTAGAGATTTTAAATATTTCATTTGAGTCTTTAACTTTTTTAAATAAATTAATTGTAAATATTGTATGAGATCTAGATGAAAAATCATTTAATTTTGTAAATGCTGTCTTCCTTTTCTTTAACCCTTTCTTTAAAATATTAAACCCTTGATTAAAATTATTAATATATTCTTCATTTAAATTTTGAATTAATATACTCTTTTTATTATTATTAGAAACTTCATAGATTCTTAATTTCTTTTTCATTTTATCTTCTTCATCATCTAATAAATCTTTTAAATCTTCATTATATAATTCAAGAAATGAACATTTAACAATATAATCATTTTCATCCTCATTATTATCATTTTCCATTTGTTGTAAATTTTTAAATAATTCTACTAATACTCGAGGTATTATCCCAACATTGTCATTAAATTCAATTCCTCCATCTAAAAACTCAACTCCACTTAATTCTTCTGGATTTCCACACATTGTATAAGTTTTTCCAGTCCCGGTTTGACCATAAGCTAATACTGTTACATTAAATCCACCTAAAAAATCATTAAATAATGGTGTAACTACTTTTTCAAATATTAGATCTTGATCAGCCTGGGAACCATAAACTTGATCAACTTTGAAAGTTTTGGTATTATTATATTTCTCTATCAAATTGTTTTGACTATTATTATGATTATTATTACCATGATTGTTTATACTAATAAATGGATCAAGAATTGAATATCGATCATTGGGTAAATCTATAACAATCGGGGACTTGGCCGCCACTTCCTTATCATTTCTGCCCCTGCACCGCACCACCACTTGAATATTATTGTTACTCAATGACATAATGATTAGTGATTTTTATAGCTGAATTAAAAGTTAATTGTTGTAAATTTGTTTGTTTACATTATTTTTTTTGTTTACAAAAAGTAGAAGAAAAAATAAAAATTAACGTGTATTGCATGCAGGACATTTAACTATGACAAATGGATAATTATTATAATACATATATAATTAAAAGGTATAATCTTATTAATCAAAGAAATCATCATCATCGTCATCATCATCTACGGTATGTTTTCTATTATAAATGATCTTTGTAGCTTGCTTTTGATTTGAATCTCGACTTAAACCATCTAATATTTGTACAATATCTTGTTCTGTCAATTTTCTATTAATTGATCCGCTTTTATATAATTGAAAAATATATTGTTCAACTTGCTGTGCCCTATCTGGTCTTACTATCTTGACTCTACTTAATCTTTCCCTGGCATTTGTTTCTAAGATTTGTGAAAGAATACCATCTGTAGCTGATGATGATGAAGTGCCTGTTCCACCTGTTGAAGGGTTTGATGATGATGAAGCTCCGGCCGCATTACTTTGTAACTCAGCTAATCTAGCTTGCCTTATAGCATTTAACTCTGCATCATCCATGATAAAATGTATTTATTATATTCTATTATGAATTCCTTATTGGCGTCATTTTTTAAAGAATTCCATTTTTTTAATTTTTCTTTTTTTTTTTTTAATTGATGCGTGTACCATTTACCAAAACTTTTAAACAAAATGATTCCCACAATCAAAAAAAAATATATATATATAAAAAATTTTAACGAAACAACCTTCAGTTGCTTGATTTATAAATATTTCAATCAACCAAATAAATCATCAGACATATTATATATAATCATTCGAAGTTGATTATCAATAATAAAAGTATCGCATTCATCCTTTTTTTTTTGATATCAATATATTTAGTATTACTATTTGCATTCATCCCTTTTTTTGTATTTATATATATATATAGAATAGCATAACATATTTGAATTCCCAATCCATTGAACCAAGTCAAGAGGTTAAATAATAATAAAAAGAGCCTTCAATTAATAAACTTTATAATCATAAAATTTTTCATATAACCAATATAAAATTAATAAAATAAAATAAAACATAATAAATAATATTAATATTAATATTAATAATAAAGATAAAGATAAATAAAATTAAAAATGTCACAACCACAAAATAATGGAAATGATAAGATTAATATATTAAGAAAATATAAAATCGTATTTTTAGGTGATCAAGGAGTTGGTAAAACTTCATTAATTACTCGATTTATGTATGATACATTTGATGAAACATATGCTGCCACAATTGGTATTGATTTTTTAAGTAAAACCATGTATCTTGATGATAATAAAACCACCATTCGATTACAATTATGGGATACTGCTGGACAAGAGAGATTTAGATCATTAATTCCTTCCTATATTAGAGATAGTCATGTTGCAGTAATATGTTATGATATAACTAATAAAAAATCATTTAATAATTTAGATAAATGGATTAAAGATGTTAAATTAGAACGAGGAAATGATGTTATAATAGTTTTAGTGGGTAATAAACTGGATTTATCCAATGATAAAAGACAAGTTACAATTGATGATGTTGAAAAATTACATCGAACAATTGATTCAAAATTTTATATTGAAACTAGTACAAAAGCTAATCATAATGTTAAATTATTGTTTAAAAAAATTGCTCAATCATTACCAGAATTTGAACAACAAAATCAAGATAATCAACAACAACAAGATGGTAATAATCCAGAAACAATTGATATAAGTATTGATAATAATCCAACTCCTACTAGTAGTAGTTGTTGTTAAACAAAATAATAAAAAATGACTTCTATATGATTGTATTTATATATATATATATATATATATATATATATATATTAATGTAAAATATTAATGTAATTAAAGAGTATGATTATATAATCCTAAACTTAATTAATATCAATCGGATAAATTCTCAATTTAAGATTAATTGACAGGGGGCTTAATTTTTACAAATCGCGTGTTGACTGTGTTGAAACTCCCGTTCCGAAACTTTCTACTTCAAATGAAAACATCTCCATTTCACTTTCTCAGTTAATACTTTAAGTTGCTTAATAATACTTACCACGGGTCCATTGGTTTTCAAAGTAAAAAGATATCTTGATCGCTTATTTGAGGGTCGGAATTTTGACAGTTTTCTGAATCTTCTAGACTAGAATTTTAATTACTTGGTTAAAAGCAACTCATACAACTTTTCAAAGTATGATTTTTAAGATAAGACATCATTCAACAGTTTTAATTCTTAAACGGCAATCTTTACAAATGGATCTGGTAGTGGTATTAAAACATTGCAAAAAAAAGAAAAAATCCAATAGATAAATTTTACAAATTGTAGTAGACTTCTAAGTATGCTTATAGACATTACAAAAGTAAAGATGTTCAACATATGCTAATATTAAGCCCGAGTAATGGTTTATTAATTTACCCAATCACTAACATATGATAGGAATACGAATGCTGCAAATATGAAACATTGTATGTCAAGTGTTAACACCGAAAGATAATAGACGGTTAATTTACCGCCGCACAGCGCCGCACAGACCTTCATAAATGAAAAAATTAATAATATATAAAGGTGTAACCTTTGCTAGTTTTCAGTATTTTTCTTTTTCATATTTACTATTACGTTCTTCAGGATAATTAACTAACTAGTCAAATAGAATGAGTTCATCGTCAGAAAAAGTGGCATTGATTACTGGTGCTTCATCAGGAATTGGTTATCAAGCCGCAATTGAATTAAGTAATAGGGGGTATAAAGTATTTGCTGGAGCCCGAAGACTTGATAGATTGGTTCCATTAGAAGAATATGGGATTAGGATTATTAAATTTGATGTTGCCTCGGCCAAGGATATTGCTGAAGTTAAAGAAATCCTTGAAAAGGAAGCCAATGGAAGATTAGATATTTTATATAATAATGCTGGTGTTGCTTTAGATAGAGGTACTTTTGATTTAGATAAAGAATCAATTACTCAATTATTTGATATTAATGTTGTTGCTCCTATATTATTAGTCAAAGAATTTCAAGATTTCCTTATTAGAAGTCATGGAATTGTTGCCTTTACAGGATCAGTTGCAGGTATTTTATCACTTCCATTATCAGGTGTATACTCTGCTTCAAAAGCAGCAATTGCAGCATTTGCTGCTGAATTAACGATTGAATTGAAGCCATTTGGTGTAAAAGTGATAAATATTGTCACAGGAAGTGTTAATACTGAGATGACTGAAGATACTGAAATTTATGTTCCTGAGGATTCGAAATATAGAATAGATGGTGGTAGTGTTTATGATTCATTTAAAAATCTTAGAGGGTTTCCTAAAATGGATGCTAAAGTTTATGCAAAACGGGCAGTAAGTGATATTATACATACTTTAGAAGGTTCTAATTATTATGCAGTTACTTATAGAGGAACTGATGCAAGTTTGGTATATTGGTTAACTTCAATCTTTCCAAAATCATTTATTGATTATATTTTAAGTAGAAAATTGAAATTACAACCATATTTTGATAAAATTGCTAAGAAATATGCTTAAATTAATATATATATATATATATATTTGATTTCTTAAACATATATTACACTTACACTACCTACATTTTACATAGGAGTTTAAACATAGATTATGTTTTGATAAGCGGTGGTAAATCTTTTTCTAAAGAAGGAGTAGTTTGGCGAATGATACATAAAATAAACTTAATAAGGGTACATTGAAATTTTTAGGTACATCTTAATCAATAAGAAAATAAATAGTCTAGATATATAAAATAAAATAAAATAGATATAAATATATAAATATATAAATATATAAATATAAATTTGTTATCTAAAGCCTAGCCACATATTAATTAATGAGCCTGAATTTTAGAACAAAAAGAAGATCGATTTTTAAAAAAAAAAAAAAAAAAAAAAAAAAAAAACCCAAACACTAAATGAAATTAAAAGAAGATCTTAAAAAGAAGAACTCTAGCCTTATATTTAAAATAATAATAATAATAATAATCAAAATATATTACATGTAGTATTATATATCACATTTTAGGATAATAAAACTAAATATCCGAAACTTTCAAAAGTATCCGAACCAAGATTTTATTTCATTGTTATCATAATTATTATTATTATAATTATTATTATTATAAATTATTATAAATTATTATAATTAATTAAATAATTAATTATAATAATTATTACGGAATTTGAATTTATGGATTCCGACAAAATTTTAAAATTCTAACATTTTGCCTAGAACTTTTTAATGTAGAGTATATATAGAGGGGATAATTTCATATAAATTTTATTTATATAATAAGTTAGAACCCTTAAACCAACCAAATAAAAATTCAATCTATGAATGACACCTTTTTTTTTTCTCTCTAACAGGTAGATCTTACATATAAAAAAAAAATATAAAGAAACATAAAATAGAATTTCAAAACACTTTTAATCTTCCAATTTAAAATATAATGATGAAGATACATAAATACATTACATTATGTATGTATGTATATTCTTATTGTACACATGTCATTCCATTCGCCGTATATTAGTGTACTATACATATAATTTATTATTATTTTTAGTAAAATAAAAATTCGTAAGAGTAAGTTTAAAGTAAAAGCCAGTACTATCCCATTTGTATTAAAGTCAGTTATTATCACAAAATCAAAATCTAAAAAAAAAAAGAAAAAAAAAAAAATATTTTATTAAATTTTTGTTAAAAAAAACAAAATTAAAATAAATTTAAAAAATAAAAAATCATCCGTTATTTTTAAATAAAACAAAATAAAATAAAAAATAAAATAAAATAAAATAAAATAAAATAAAATAAAATAAAATTAAAAATAAATTATTTGCTCGTCAAAAGTAAATATAACAATAATAATCATAATAAATAATAATTAATTAAATAAATAATAGTACGAAATGAAATAATTAATAATAATAATATTATAATAATAATAATATTATAATAATATTATTAATATTTTATTTGGGGTAAGAATACATATAAATTTCTTTTGCTTATTGTTCCTGGTTAAATAATTCCAATTTTTTTTTTGTTTGGTTATGATTTATACGAACTTTTCTTTATAGTTAAGTTAACTACTATATAATTATAAACTATTAAACAAGCAAAGAAAGAATAAGATTAAGAAAAAATAATTATATATATATATATATATATATATAATTATTCTTTCTTAAGTATATCTGTGATATGTATAATTGATATGTATATAGATATAATTGAAAATAATAATAATAATAATAATAATAATAAAGTTTTAATATAGTTTTAATATAGTTTATAAAATTTTTAAGGGGATCCCCTTTTTTTTTATTTTTATTTATTTTTATTTATTTTTATTTGTTTTTTTATTTTTTTTTTTTTATTTATTTATTTATTTTTCCCCCTAAGATTTTTTTCTTTTTATTTAAAAAAATTTTATTTTAATAAATAATATTTTTAATAAATAATGAAAAAGGAAAAAGAAATTTTAACATTTTTATATTTTTGATAAAATATAAAACATAAAATATTATTTTACGTCTTGTTTATTATAATAATTAATAATTCATAAAGTATAATTATTAATACGAATAATTTATACATATAACAATTATAACAATTATAACATTTACAACAATTATAACATTTACAACAATTATAACTATTAATATAATATATACATAAATATTCTTATCACCTAGAACAATGATAAGGCGGAAATGATAATATAATACAATACAATGTAATAGAATATAATGAAATACAATATAATGTAATAGAATATAATAAATAATTGTTTGTAACATACAAACAAAAGAAAAGAAAAAAAAAATAATTAATAAAGAACAATTATAATTATTAATAATTATTAAAAATAGAATAATATATATTATATAATAAATCTATGTTAATTAGTTATCTTACATTATCCACAACGTTCATATTACAATCTATTACAATCATATATCCATTGTTAATCTAATTATAGTTTATTTTTAATGATATATATATATATATATATATATATATATATATCTATTGTAATACCTACCTTATATTGCTATCAAAATAATTAAAACATTTTCTATTTAAACTTTTTTATTTTGTTAAAGACAATGTAAATTTATATATTATTTATATATAATATATATAATATATATAATATATATATATCGTAACTGATTATCCTAAATGGAAAGGTGGCAAAGTACAAAATTACCAAAACAAACTAAAACTAAAACTACCCCCACCATTACTACAAAAATT
>JAJMJS010000045.1:19096-105231 GCA_030563665.1 Scheffersomyces broadrunensis | reverse complement strand
CCAGTGAAACTGATATTATCAACGAGATGATACCTCCGATTCCAACTATTAGTGAGAAGCAGATATGGACAGGGTCTTATATCGCTAGTAGTTCAATCACAGTTGAATCCAGTGAAACTGATATTATCAACGAGATGATACCTCCGATTCCAACTATTAGTGAGAAGCAGATATGGACAGGGTCTTATATCGCTAGTAGCTCAATCACAGTTGAATCCAGTGAAACTGATATTATCATCGAGATGATACCTCCGATTCCAACTATTAGTGAGAAGCAGATATGGACAGGGTCTTATATCACTACTACTACAATCGCAGGCGAAGCCGGCGAAAGTGATGAAATTATTATAGAGTTTCCAGTGTTACTGAGTTCTTGGATGGGGCAATATACTAGCAATAGTAAAAAGAGAATGGCCACTGTAGTTACGTTGTCGAGTGGTTTGGCAACTCCTTCTAGGTTGTCGGTCATAAGTGCTTCTAGTTCAGCAATTTTTCGTACGTATTCGTTTAGTCGTGATTCTGTTATTTCAACTTCTGATTCCGTTACTCCTTCATCCATGTTAGAAGCACAATTAAATACGTCAACGAAGCCTAGTCTGAGTATTATGTCAGCCAACGTAGGTTTGTCAAATCCGGGTCCTTCTTCTGATCCAACTGATCCAATTTATTCAGAGCCTTCAAGTGCAATTGATCCAACAGATCCAAGCGATTCAACTACTTCAAGCGATTCAACGGATCTAGATGATCAAACTGATCATTCATCATTTCATGTAAATGATCTGCCTGACGTAATTGTGGTAGATCTGATACATACCAACACTGAAAATATGGATGTAACTACTATCACTACTATCACTACTATTACAACATTAACTACAAGTTTGGAAGATTCTCCAAAAGTTGATAATGAAGATCTATTAACGAATTCAAGTGTTTATTATGATTCATTAATCTCAGGACAATCTATTGCAATTTCAAATCCTATTAACACCTATGAAGGTTCTGCTACACTGAAATCTGTTTCCTCTAGAACGATGTTCTTAGTTTCTTTACTCTTTTTAGTATTGATTTTTTAGAAAGTTAAATGAATAGTTATGGGGTTCTAATTTTTCTTATTTTCATCGTTGTTATACTTATTGTTTTATATTTTAAAAAATTGTTGTAGAAGAAGTTCTAGACCAAAAAATTTTTTTTTTGCAGCCCAACATCATTCATCTAACTTCTGTTGTTATGTTCTATTATACTGAGCTTGAATTAAATAATATCCTAGGAAATAGAGAATATATTGAAGAAATACGATCATCAGATAATTATATCATCCATGAATTAGAAAAACCAAATCAACAAGTTTAAACAGAATTAAGGAATTGAATCATATTGTATTTCAGAATTATTAAAAGTGGATCAAAAGTTGATTTAGTAAAAGATTCAATAGGAATGGCAATTGATTTAGATATAACTAGCTTATGTATTGGGAATTTATAAATTAAATTACTTAGGTAGATTAAACGAAAAACTGAAAAATAAAAAGATTGATTAAATTTAGGAAAGAGAGAATCAAAATCAAAAAAAGCCAAAAAAATCCAAATCCATGCATAGATATGTTGTATACCACCACCACTCAGTGTTACCAACCAACCAACCCAAATTAATAGAATTCTATATATGCATTAATTTAATTAAGTTAATACTTGTTTTAATTTAAAGTATAAGAAAAGCACCCCACAAAATGTAAGCCATAGTTTTTATTGTCACGTGCTATGACCCACCTAAAAATTAACCCCCTAAAAAATAATTAATATAAATTTAGTACGAGTTTCTCATTTAATTTATAAATATATATATTACTTTTTTATCAATTGAATTGAATTGAATTGAATTGAATTGAATTGACTTATAATTTACTTTAATCATGACTGTCGCACAAGAATTTGAAAAGGCTAATACTCATTATGTTGCAAAATTTGATAAAGGTGATTTACCATTACCACCATCAAGAAAGGTAGCAGTAGTTATTTGCATGGATGCTAGAATCGATCCAGCTGCTGCCTTAGGTTTAACAGAGGGGGATGCGCATGTAATTAGAAATGCTGGCGGAAGAGCAACGGATGCATTAAGATCGATAATAATCTCTCAAAGATTACTTGGAACTAGAGAGATTGTTGTTATTCATCATACAGACTGTGGAATGTTAACATTTAGTGATGGAGATTTAAGAGATATTGTTAAAAAGGAAACTGGTCATAATGTTGATCATTTTGCCTTTTTACCATTTACAAACGTTGAACAAAGTGTAATTGATGATGTTGAATTCTTTAAAAAGAATGAATTAGTTTTAGATGTGCCTGTTTCAGGATATGCTTACGATGTAAAGTCTGGTGCCATTAAGAAGGTTATTTAGGAATAATGCATTTTTTGCTCTTGTTAAGGTGTTGTATGTTTGATGGGGAAGGGAGTTTTGTTTATTTCTAAGTGTTTTGGAGTTTATGTGGTTTTGTGTTTTAAGAGTATAGTTGCTGGCTTTTCTCTTTTTCGTTTTTTAAAAAGAAACAAGGTGTATTTTATTTAAGTTTATTTAGTTGTTTCTTTATTAAAATGTGAATGACTATTCTTTATCGTCTATTCTATTCTATGATTGTAATTGTGAAATTTTTGCAATCTTCCTCTGTTAGCACCAAAAAAAGAACCTGTATATAAAATTCTAGAGGCATAATAAAAAAAGAAAGAAAAAAAAAATTACAAATAAAATTGATAACCAATTAAAAAAACTAAAATTTTCACATATAAAATAATAAATATTCATTGCTATTAATTTAAGCCAAACAACACCAAACCATAAGTATTAGATCACCGAATTGGCTTTCTGTTAAAAGCTTTTATCCAACAGTTTGCGTTTTTTTCCAATTTGTATTTTGCATTTATATATAAAAAAGTTACTAAAGGGAGGAGAGAGATAATCAATGTATGTTCAATTACCATTTGATGAATTAAAAGTCAATCCAACTGAAAAGAAAAGAGTTGCATATTTTTATGATCAAGATGTTGGGAATTATTTCTACGGTACGGGTCATTGTATGAAACCTCATCGTATAAGGATGACCCATTCCTTAATTATGAATTATGAATTATATAAAAAAATGGAAATTTATCGAGCCAAACCTGCCACCAAACTTGAATTAACTCAATTTCATACTGATGAGTATATTGATTTTATTGATAGGGTTACTCCTGATAATTTACATATGTTTGAAAGAGAACAGATTATTTTTAATGTGGGAGATGATTGTCCAGTATTTGATGGATTAGGAGAATTTTGTAATATATCATGTGGTGGATCAATGGAAGCAGCTGCCAGAATTAATAATGGTAGCTGTGATATTGCAATCAATTATGCGGGAGGTTTACATCATGCTAAAAAATCTGAAGCTTCCGGGTTTTGTTATACAAATGATATTGTATTGGCAATAATTGAATTATTAAAAGTTCATCCAAGAGTTTTATATATTGATACTGATGTTCATCATGGTGATGGAGTTGAAGAAGCTTTTTATACAACTGATAGAGTTATGACATGTTCATTTCATAAATTTGGAGAATTTTTTCCAGGTACAGGAAATTTAAATGATATTGGATTAGGTAAAGGAAAGTATCATTCAGTTAATATACCATTAAGAGATGGAATTGATGATGCATCATATAAATCTATATTTGAACCAATTATTCAAAAAATTATTGAATGGTATCAACCATCGGCCATTGTTTTACAATGTGGAGGAGATTCATTAAGTGGTGATAGATTAGGACCATTTAATTTATCAATGAGAGGTCATGCGAATTGTGTTAGTTTTGTGAAATCATTTAATATTCCAGTAATAGTGGTTGGAGGTGGTGGATATACCATTAGAAATGTTGCAAGAACTTGGGCATTTGAAACAGGAATATTAAATAATCTTATATTACCGAAAGAATTACCATATAACGGATATTATGAATATTATGCTCCAACTTATGAATTAGATGTTAGATCATCAAATATGAATAATGCCAATTCACCCGAATATTTAGATAAAATATTAATGAGTGTTATATCAAATTTAGATAATACAAAACATAGTCCATCAGTTCAAATGAATGAAGTACCATCAATAATGAATTTTGAAGATTATGAAGATGAAGATAATAAAGATTCATTAGATACAAAAGGCGGATCCCAACAGGAAAGAGATAAAACCATTCAATCAAATAATGAATTTTATGATGATGAAGATATTGATAGAGGTGAAAAGAATATTGATTTTAATAATGGGAATGGTCATACAAATGATAATAATAATAATAATAATAATAACACATTAACTGATGATGAAGTTAATGAAATCGAGCAGTTAAATGGAGAAGATTAAGATTAAAAGGATTAACCGACTTTATTGTTGTTTTATTTTGTTTGTATACAAAGATGACAATCCATCAATCATAAAAAATAAATTAAGCTAACGCATATAAACATTGTATAATAGACTAATCTCTCGAAGTGGACAGTAAATAGACTAAAAAGGGATTTAAGGTATGTAATATAACACAATAATAAATAAATAAATTAAATTACAAATTAAATTACATAAATGAAACTATATTTTTTTTTGACTGAAAAGAGATGATAATATACTTAAAGTAGAATGAATAATATGGGGAAATTTGAGAAGTATTAATTAATAGGGGTTTGTGAATGTGAATTTTTTTTAGTTTAAGCAGCAGCCACACGAAAACAAAAAACAAAACAAAAAAAAAAACAAAAAAAAGACACGACAGAAAAGTATTCCCGCCTTATGTCAAATATTAACAAGATGCTATTGGTCTAGACTTAGACTCAAGTTATAAGACATACATAGATATACATAACATGATGTGATTATACTTGGCAATTATTATGATAAAAATTGAAAGGCTCTTATATTTTGACATCATTCATTAATCACATTAAAAAGATTTGAAAAGTAACGTAGTATAGGAAACTCAAAGTGGTGTTAAATCACACGTGATCATATTTCTTAACCATCACACGCAAATTAAAAAACAATTTATTAAAAAAAAATAAAACATTTCGTGTTTTTTTTTTAATTTTTTTTGTTTGATTGTCTCGTCAAAAATTAACTCTAATAAAAAACTTAAAAGTGTATAAAACCGTTGATCGCCTTCCCCATTAGGAAGGTATATTACACAAAACGCTAAATCATAAGAAGTGTGATGCCAGTTACAGAAATGCTATTACTCTTTACGGATAGCTGTGCATGACGCATATTGTGATATTGAATTAACGACGTCCCAATTGAGCCAAGATCAAAACAAATAAGAATTTTTTAATTGAAGCCATAACAAAACTTTTAATATTAAGAAAAATTTTTTTTTTTTTTTCTTTTATAATATTTTCTTGTTTACTTTAGAATTCGTCTATCCACTCTAGTCGAACTGTAAGCAAAGTGTTGTCAAACATTGTAGAAAAAATTTTTAATTTTAAATCTTATTACTTCTTCTTCTTCCTTTCTTTATATGCTTTAACAGTTTGATAATTAAATTCATTCATTCATTTGTATCATTCGATTCCAAATAATAATCAGGCCTATCAACCCCATACTTACCCTAGTCTTTCCTTTAAATTAGAATAAAATTCAATCGTTTTCACCTTATTATTATTATCTTCCAAAAAACTTTTATTACATAAAATAAAGTAAAATTAATCGATATAATAAATAAATAAATAAATAAATCAAATCAAAACAAATTCAACAAAAATGTTATTCAAGTCTACAGTAGCCCCATTATCGTTATTAGCGATAGCTGGTTTAGTCCAAGCTGATACTGATACAACCGTTGTTACAACTATTACAATCACTAAAACTCTTTTAACTCCAGAAGAATCAAGTAGTATACAATCAGTCGAATCAGTTTCTTCTGAATCTGTAGCTTCTGCTGCTTCCGTTGCTTCAGTTGCTTCAGTCGCAAGTGTTGCCTCAGTCGCTTCAGTTGCCTCAGTACTTTCAGTTGAATCTGCAGCTTCAGTTGCTTCAGTTGAATCAGCCGCTTCAGCTTCAGCAGCAGCTGCTGCTCTTGCTTCATCGTCATCAGATCCAGTTCCATCTCCAACTTCTTTCAAATTAGATGCCTTTAAAGGTATAGTTGCTGTTGCGTCATCAAATTTTACTAATTCTTCAAGTTCATACTACTATTCATCATCTTCATCAATATTACCTTCATCTTCATCAATCTTTTACAATTCAACTTCAACTCACCACCATAATTCAACTTCATCTTCAGCTGAAAGTACAATTACTAGCCATGAAATAATCACAAGTATTGCTAGTACTACTGCTCCAGTATCAACTGCTGAAGAGCCGTCATCTTCATCAAAAGCTGGTGCCGCTGCTAACTTTGGTTCAGCTGGTGTAGCTATTGGTATGCTTGGTGTTGTTGCCGCTGCCTTAATCTAGAGTTAGTTATTATTGATCGCTACAACTCTTTTCGTTTTTTGTTTATTTTGTTTGCCTTTGCCTTTTGTTTTCCACAATTATTTTTATTTGTATCATTATTATTATCGTGAAATTTACAATATCAACTTGTTTCTTAGTTTGATTTTCCTTTTTTTATATATTATACCAATCCAATCCCCCACAGGTTGCTTTACAACAAAAAGTAGGATACCCGATTCCCATTACAAATCATTATCCCGAATAGAATATTATCCATGATTCAAACCCATTTACCAACTTCCCAAGTCATTATCATCCCCATTCAAATATACTATTTATCCCATTTTAGTTCTATTCTTTATAATATCTTACGTTTGACTATTTTTATTTTAATTTCAAGGTTAATTTTTTTATTACCATTACTTGTTAATTTTTGTTATTATCTTTTTAACTTTTGGGTACCTCAAAAAGAATACCTTTCTTCAGCTCTTTATATATTAAATATCTAATTGAGATTATTTGATAATTGCTTTTTTTATTTTTCAAAAAAAAAGTTGCAAAAATTGGTTCCTACCAATTTATAGATCATTTCCTACCCTTTTATTACTTCTTATTCTATTCTTTTGTTAATATTATTTTCCTCTAATCTTTATTTTTTTTTATATTTTTCCTTTTTTACGTATGGGAATTGATCAATAAAATTTGTGGTGTAACTTTTTACTACTTTATTTCAAATAATTACATTATATATAAATAAATGTTACTATTATTAAAATTATAAATACAATATAAATAAATAAATAAATAAATAAATAAATATATATAAATCAATTTAAAGAAATTCTCTATAAGGTTAAAATCTCTTCCCATTAAGATCCTTTAAATATTTATCCTTCTCTAATGCATAATATTCAATTTCAGTTAGTCCTTGAGGTATTTTTGGAGGAACTTGAGGTTTCTTATTTTCCTGATCTTCATGATCATTTTCTTCGTCGTACCTACCAACTGCTCGTTGAAAAATACTAGGTGAAAACTTCCCATTACCTAAATATCCAGTCTTACCAGTTCTTAAATCAATTTTTAAATCGTCTTTGGTAATTCCCTTCCCATTTTGTAATTTAAGTGCTCGATTAATATGTTCAGTTGGAGTTGGTGCATAATTCTTAGGATCTATTTCATTAGGATTTAATCTATGTGGTCTATCAGGCGATGGATAATCCTTATATACACTTCTGGGCAATCCTTCAAATATATCACTAGAATTATCATCATTATCAAAATCCATCCCTATTGAATCGGCAGAAAATGGAATATTAACTCTTTTAGTTGGAGGTGTAGGTGCAGTTGCTGAATCAAAGTATTGATTTGTATCAACTGGTGGTTTTCTTCTTGGTGAAGTTGTTGTTGTTGTTGTTGTTGATGTTGTTAATTTTGTTGGTGATGAAGGTACTTTAACTTTAGAAGTATGAGGAGGCGGCGTTGGTGGCTTAATGAATTCAATTTCTTCACTTGAATCTTCATCATCTTCTTCATCACTACGTATCATTTGTTGTCTTAGTCTTTTAAGATCAACATCATCTATATCATCATCTATTCCATATGCACTTATTGGGGAAATATCTCGAATTCCATATTTCTTTTTATTTGATGATAAAGGAGATTTAATAACTTGCTCACTCCATAACGTTCCAATTGGTTCTTTTGAAATAAATTTACTCTTTAATTTGGTAAATGTTGATAAGTATTTTCTACCACCTTTTAATTCGTCTTGAGAATTATTATTATTATTATTATTATTATTTATAAAGACTTCGCTATGAGCTGTACTTGCTGTACTATTATTATTTGAATTTTTCATGAATATTGATGAATGTTTCAGAGATTTATCTGAATTTAAGGAACTTACAAATACTTCATCTACAACTGATTTTTTTATTGTTGGAGAAGTTGGTATCGAATGGGAAGTGGGAACTGGAGATTTTATAGGAGGAGCTGCTATTTTATCTTTATTTAACCACCCATCTGGTACTTTTGGTGGTACAACTGGAGCACTTGGATAAAAAGTCATTTCTAAATAAATTTGTCCAGCTCTTCTACCATTTTGATTTAAATCATACCAATCATCATGAATATATTTTGCTCCTTCTAATTTATCCGATGAAAATATAACTGAGCAATCAATTTCGCAATTTCCAATTGGAGTTGGTTCATTTTTATAATCATCTAAAACATCAACTTTCATAATTGGTTTTCTTTCTCTTGTTAAATCAAATCGAAGTTCATGACTCCATGTTGGTCTTTGACCTGCCCGAAAGTCAGACGGAGTTTTGGCTGCTATAGTACCTAATCTTAATGTAACATAAGGTGACTGCTTATCTAAAGTTCTTCTATTTGGTAAATGTTTGGCTTTACAAACAACTATAATTAGAGTACCGTCTGCTGAATCGGGACCATTAATTATTTGTTCATCCTGAGATCTATGAAATGAAATATTAGGATCAGACATAGTTAATCTCACTATTAAAAACTAGATATCTTAATAATGAAGAACCAAACTAATATATATCTTAATTCTTTAACGTATTCAATTGTTTGAAATTTAATTGTTTAGAATTGTTTAGGTACTGCCATCTTTGGATCATACAAATTTTCACGTGACTAGTTTGTTTTAGTTTTTTTAACTGACTGAATTTTGTTTACCTTTTTTTATCAATTACCAAATTTGGTTAAAGAAAGAAAAATATCTAACATTAAAGAAATCTAATTAAGACATTTTTATTCTACATAATCTACTTTACTTACTATGCATAAGTTTGTAGTAATTGGATGAGGACAAAGTATATTCAGAGTAGAATTGATATTCGCGAATAGTCATTAGCCCAGCCCAAGACCAAGTTCTATGTTCAAGCTCATCTATAAATAGCAGTAAACGTAGATTATAAAAGGATCATATAACATGGTTCTCAATTTCTATGGAACGAAGTCCTCGTAAAAGCTATTTCCTACAATTCTTTAAATGATGCTTAAGCTGCTAGATTGATAATCCAATAATGCTAGGTAATTAAGTATGTAGTGACAAGTAACTTACTTGTAGAATAATTTTTTTAAAAAAACTTATACACTGTTGGAGTAATATGATAGCTATGTCGCTAATACGGTTTGATTTAATGAATGAAAGTAAACATATAAAGATAAGATATCCTTCTAAAGCTACCATACTAATTTCTGTTAATCAATTCAATATGCAGGATCCAATATTTTTTTTTGATATAATTTTTTTTAGAGCCATCACGAATGAATCAAATTATGACAAGTTTTAAAACTAGTTCACCATTATAGGATTAATGAAAATATAGATGTCCTTTAGGTCCAGGAATACAGGTAGGGCACTATTACCTTTTGGTTTAGATTATAGTGATGTTGCATCCGCTGATAATGGTACTGAAAAACCTCAATTAATATTACCAATAAATGGACCATTAAATGAATATGAAATCTTATCATCCAAACAATCAATAGCATTTAGTCAATTAATGGTTGATGCACCTTTCTATACTGGTTCTGCTATTGATCCTAGAAATGATAAGAAATCTGATAAGAAACCCAAAACAACTGGTCCTGATGGAATTCAAAGATATTCTGATAAATATAAGAAAATAAAGAAAATAGGAAGATCAATTGAAGAACATCCATATCAACTAGAATTTTTTCCAGAGGAACTATATTCAGTTATGGGAATTTCAAATAAACAAAAGAAAAAATTACTTTCATTGTCAACTTTTAAAACGAATGGTGGATTAAAGGAATATTCAATCAGTGATAGATCAGAAACTGAAAAAGCAGCTTCCATGTTAGAAAAATTAAAGAATATGGCAGAAGAGCTAGATGACGAACATGAAGATAAAGACGAGGATGGAGCTGGTGCTGAAGATTTTGAAGAAGAATTAGATGATGAATTTGATGAAGATGAAGATGATGATTATAATGCTGAAAAGTATTTCGATGATGGAGAAGATGATGGAGGCGATGTAGGAGGTAATGATGAGGCAGCGTTTTAATAACTTGTCAACATTAGTGTATATTAGATAAAAGATAAATACATGTAAATAAGATGTTCCTTTGAATGATTAATTGTATTATGCTATAAAATAATAAATATTTTTACAAGTTTAAATGCAAATTATATATCGAAAGTAAATGTATACAAGGCATTTCTAGCACCTTGAATCTTCTTTAACCATCTACCAAATTTATGCTCTTTACTAGTCAATACAAATACAGAAACTTTCTTTTGATCTGGTATTTCAACACTTTCAATTCTTACAACACACCCTTTAATATTAGTTATTGATCCAATTAAATTAAATGATCTTAATCCTTCACTATTGATTTTCCAAATTTTGACACTTCCATCATATGAACCACTTATGAATATATCACTAAATGGGACAGCATGAATGGCAGTCAACCAATATGGTTCACGATCTGGAATTTGTAGGGTAGCTTTCTCAATTGAAGTCTCAGCACTTGCTTTTGATGATGAAAATCCCGGTTGTAAACCATGAGAAAGTCTTTCCGTGAATAACGCCTTTTTCTTAGCCAATGACCATAATGCAATATTACCATTGTCAGATCCAGAAACAAAATGTGATTCATCAACCATTGAAACAACTTCAATTGATCCTTCACTATGAAATGGTAATTCTTCTTCTCCTTCTACTTCAATATTTTCTTCATTATCATTCTTCTTTTTCTTTTTTCTTTTTTTATCAGTTGAGTCACCTCCTCTAAAGGTTAATCTAGATTCTTCAGATATTTTCCAAAACATTGCAGTTTTATCTCTTGAACCGACAGATACACAGGTTTCTCTAGTCAATGCTGAAATATCAGTAATATTATCTTGATGTCCATATAAGATTTCTAATTGTGTGAATTGATTTATTGAAAAAGTTCGGATTCTTAAATCAGCACAGGCAGCATATAATTGATCAGTATTTCTCCTGAAAGTTATAGAGTTAACAGCAGATCTAGTTTCTAAAACTTTTAAACATGCAAGATTTTCAGCCGACCAAATTATTAATCGAGAATCATTACCACCAGTAACAACATATTTCCCATCTGGTGAAGCAGCAACACAATTTATTTGTTCCCAATGATGATTATTACTTGCTACTGCAGTGTTTATATTTAAAAATCTTATACCACCTTTTGCATGTTTTATTCTTTGAGGACTCTTTTTTGAAATATCCCATTTTATTAATTCGCAATCTTTTGATACAGTATATAAATTAGGATATCTTGCAGTTAATCCTGTTAAATTCTTCGAACCTATTCTAGTTGTTATTAATTGAATATTTCCATCGATTTGAGTTGATATTTTGTCACCTATGAATTTATATATGTAACCTTTATTTTCTGCTACATCTATTTGTAAACGTCTACCAACTATATCATCATCAAGATCTTGTGCATCAAAATCATTATAATCTCCTGTATTTAATTCATTATTTATATTTTGTAAATATTGTTTGGCTAATCTTCTTCTTTTATCAGCTTCATTTTCATCACCAAATTCTTCATCTGATGACACATCTTCTTCGTCTCTATTGGCATAATCATCTTCAGAATCGACTGAGACATTTCCCTGTTCGTCTTCACTATCACTTATTCCTGATATTTCTTCATCTTCTTCATTATTATTTTTACCATTTTTACTAGTACTTGATGTATTATTTCTGCTCGATTTATTTGATTTTCTAGTTGTGCTATTGATTTTAGAAGAACGCTTTCTTTTCTTACTTGGATCTGATAAGAACGGATCTCCTGCCATTATATTTATAAACTGTCTATTAGTAGTCCTAAATTCTATGAATTCTTTGCAATAATTTATTTGATTTTTCAAAATCTAGCTGCTTTTTTTTTTCAGTACTAAATTTTTTTTTACCTGATGGCCCATCGACTTTTGATCACGTGACTAAATCAACACATCAATACATCAATACTTTACAACTCTAAATACATACAAGATTATCTATTATATTAAATATAAAATAACCGATATAACTATATAACTTCTTCCTATATTATCTTATCATTTTTAAAATTACCATCCCTGAATTATGAGGAAAAATTCTTTGTCTATTAATAAGCTTCTGAATTCATAATTGAACATTCTCTTGATTAAATTATTCTAATAAATCTTCAATATCATGATCTTCCGCAGCATCATATGCAGTTTGATGTCTCTGTCTTTCTACTTGTATAGCCTCTTCGAGGATAGATTCCGAAAGCTTAACCTTCTTTCTTGTTTGTTTACCCCAACCAAATGTTTTAGCTTCATCAGCCAATTTCTTTTCTTCCTCTTCTTTAAGTCTTCTTGTCTTTTCTGGTTTCTCAGCCAATTCCTTTTGATCTTGAGCGTGTTGATCTGCGGCGGCTTTATCACCAGCCCATTTGGAATAATATTTACGGAAAATTAAGTAGGCACAAACAACTATTGTAAGACGAAGATATTTATAAAAACTATCTTGATCAACATATTCAAAGATGACATCTTTCAACTCAGTTTCATCTGTGATTTCAACCATTGCATCTATCTCACGGAATTATTCTGATAATTTGATAATAAAGATTAAAAAAGAGCTTGAAAATTCAAAAAAAAAATTAAATATTGTTTATGATTTCTCATACAACCACCGATTTTACCGTTTTCTGAGGCGCACACTACTAAGCATATCAAAAAGATATTTTAACAAGGAAACTAAAACATTATTAATTTTTATATTATCTATGAAGGAATAGAAACCATAGCTAAGTTCATTATTGATTGGCATTGTATCTGCTTACTAATCTAGTTTATCATAGAAAGATTATAATTCATCATCATCTTCATCGCTACCAAATGGATCAAGTTCAGGGAAATCTCCTACTTCAACTTGCTTTGGTTTAATGAAACTTCCATGACCTTGCCTACATTCAAATAGCTTTACTCCTTCAATTGACCCATTGTTTTTCCCAACTGGTTCATCAAACTCTATCCCAACCCACGTATTCTCACCCTTATCTAAAACATTAATTTTACCAATATATCTTATGACGCCTCTTCTTTCGCTAGCAATATTTATAATTCTACATCTCTTTCCAACTTCCAATTCTTCAACGATTTGCTCATGTTCTTCTTTTGCTTTATTATATTCAGGATCAAATCTTCCTAATTTATTAGTTTGCTTCCAATTTAAAACTGAATCAGATCTCTTAGCATATTCTTCTTCACTTAGTTGGAACCCTATGTTTTCTTTATCTTTATCTTCATCTCCATCATCAATCATATCTAAATCATTCAATTCAGAATTTGGATTAGTATCAATAATATGTAATCTTGAAAATGGAATAATCCTAAATGGACCCAATCTTTGACTTTTATCAGTATCTTGATTATAACTTTTAGCATCTGATATTACTTGATGTTCATTAGAATGAGGTATTGGGAAATATTGTATGGTTTGGAATTGTGGTGGAATACCAGTTACTAATTCAAGTCGAGATTTCAAATAGTCTAAATCCCATTGAGGTGATATTCTTCTTTCCGAAGATGTTAAATTAGAAGTCACGTATACACTTATATCACTCATTATTGATCATATAGGATATATTACAACTAAATTGTAGGGTACAAACTATTCTAAAAATAATGAAAACAAAAAAGCATAACAAAAATATAATTACACTGTACTGCATACACTTCTCTTTAAAATATCGTGCGACATCCACAATGTAACGCTTGAGAAGCCGACATTAGTTGATAGAACTACCTTTATATGTAGAGTCATTAAGCAATACGGTCAGAATTAGGTGAATCATTACATTACGTACAGGGGTAGAATTATCATATCATTATATATAAGATTATAAACAATTCAATGTAATGGAAATAATATTAAATTAAATACAACAATAACCTCCATCAACTTTTATATCAGAACCTGTTGTAAAAGTTGCAGCATCTGATGCTAAATATAAATAAGCACCGGCCAATTCTCGTGGTGAACCTTGTCTACCCTTTGGAGTTAAAGAATACCATATATTTTTTTCTTCATCAGGCACAAAATCTGATAATTCCGTTGCCATATAACCAGGAGAAACTGTATTAACTCTAGCAAAATTAACCCATTCAATGGCTAATGATTTACCTAAATGTAATACTCCAGCCTTGGCCACATTATAAGCAGCTTGATAATTAGGAACATTAACTATATGACCTGACATTGATGCTGTCATAATTAATGAACCTTTACCTTGATCTCTAAATATTCTACCAATAAATTTTGCACAATATGCTACACCATTTAAATCAATATTTATAACATTATGCCATTCATCATTTGATTTTTGATCAATAAATGCACCAGAAGTCCAAGCAATACCAGCATTAGCCACAAATATATCAATGATTATAAAATCAAGTTGAATTTGTTTAATAATTTCTTCAACTTGTTTTTCTGATCTTACATCACATTGATAATAATTAATCTGAGCATGAGGGAATTTTAATCTTAATTTGGAAATGGCATTATCATCAGATGAATAATCAAATATAGCTAATTTTGATAAACCTGCTTGTAAATAAGCTTCAGAAATAACATAACCAATGCCTCTTACTCCACCAGTTACTACGGCTGATTTATTCTTTAATGAAAATAAATCTAATATATTAGGTGCTAATTCAGGGAATGCAGCTGGCAATGGACCCACAGCTGGATTAATAAATGCAGAAACATGATTTGGAGTTGTTGAAGATGAAGCAGTCATATTATTAATTTTTTATATTATATTATATTATATATAATAGTTTTTTTATTTTTATGAGTTGTTTTAGTCTTATGAAGTATATTAATCTATAAAGAACAGCAAGAAGAAGTATCCACAAGATTGAAATTGAGATTGAAATTGAAATTGAAATTGAAATTGAATTAATTTAAAGGAATATTTAAATATATTTATATTCAGATATTTCCCCCCACAAAAGTACACAAAAAGGAATTTTTTTATTTTTCAATTATTCCGAAATTCCTGTCAATTGCAAAAATTGTATAATGATATATATGATTGTAGTAATTACTATTATTCTATATGATCTATAATAATAGTAATAATATATATAATATATAATAATTCTTATCGGAGAGAAATAGTATCCCTTTTTATTGTTTTAAAATATTTAGATGATTTATTAACCTTAATAATATTAACTATTAATTGTTGAATTTTACGATATTACAGTAATAATTACAAGAATAATAATAGATATTATAATATTATTAATAGATATAATAATAATAATAATAATAATAATAATAATAATAATAATAATAATAATAAATAATTAATAAAGTAAATAATTACGTAGTAATATTTGGGTTAAGTAAAATTTTTGTTATGTTTTACCGAATTGCACAGAAAAAAATTAAACATTTTTTTTTTTTTTATAAATTTTTTTTAACAAAGATATGAAGAAATAATATATGTTTAAACTGTTTAAACAACATAATAATTCATCATGTCATCTGATTTTAATATAATTGTTGCATTTAAACCGAAGGTTTATTATTAATTTTTAAATCTTCCCGCTGGATATTATAATAATTATTATAATTAACCCATTTTACTCCCCCGGACTTTAAACCGTTGCAAATAGTAACTATCTTACCTGTCTTTACTTACTATAACTTATAAATCTTATAAATCTAATAAGATTAAATTATTATTAATAAATTTATTTATTAACAAATGTATCAATTAATAATTTAATATATATAATACTAAGCGGTTAATTTATATTATAATAATGCTGTATACACATAACAATTTATAATCATTTTCATTGAATTGATATTCTTTAGTTATATCATCCAACTACTTTAATTTGTATTATTTAGAGTTAGTTAAAATTTAATCCTAAAATTAAAAGAGTAAATAGTCAACAGTTGAAAATTATAAAAACACAAAACTAGATATATTAATTAATTATCCTAGAAATAATGATTATTAAATATTAATATATATGTATTAATGTATATTTAAGTATATATTCCTTCTATATATAAATTAAATTAACTATTTATTCATCTCCTAATACTTAACATTGGCGCGGCGCAAATCTTCAAATGTCGCTGCGCAGCTTAGAATCAACAAATTCATTTTTACTACATTTACTTAATAATAATATAAAATATGGTAATTAAATAACGGTAGACAGAATAAAAAGATTAAGAAATTGAACTCGAAATAAACTAACAAAGCAATATTCATGGAAAATGAATTAATCATGGTAAATGACCCCATCTAGGTCCAAAATAACCATCTGGTGCTTCGGCAGTAGCATTTCTTAATGAATGTGCATTGTAATCCAATCCCATGAAAGGAACATTATTACCCCACCAATCAACATCTACTTCATGATACTCAACTGCAAAAAAGATAATAATTCCGGCAAAAGCCACACCAGCGTCTAAACCACAACTTAAAATATAATTATACTTTTCCCACCAAGCTGAATACTTCTTTCTAATATACCACATAAATGCAATGGAGAGATAAAGCCCACCAGTAGTGTAAGTTAAGTTCACAGGGGCCCACGAGAGGAACCCTCCTATAATAATACTTGGTTCAAAGTATTTAGCTAATTTTCTTGGTCCGAATTTCTTGAACAAAACACAAGGAATTACCAACAAAGCACCAATCAAGAAACAGTATTGTAATATTGGATACAATCCACCAAATACTCTCTTAGGACCAATGACCCCCCATAAGACAGAAGCACTGTAAAAGGTATTTGAATGTGCGCAAGTGAAATGTTGAGTATTAGTAGGAGAACAATAATCCTTAATATTGTCAATCACGAAATTGATTATTCCTAATTGTATAAAAGATGCCACAAATACAGATAATATTTGAACTCTAAATAAAGCTCTTGGAGGAATCTTAACATAATGAGCCATTTTTTGATCAGTAATATAGTTTTGAGCTTGACCATCAATATTATAACCAAATGCTTTAATAAAATTTAAAGCATTACCATTACCTGGAAGAGCATAACCAACAATTAATTCAACCAAAACATTAAGACCAAAACTGAAACCAGTTCTTGAATAAATAGCAGTAAGTGGAATTAAGAAAGCAAAATTAATACCAAGAGCAAAGAAAAGCCCCCAAACTGGAGTTTCAGTAGGATAAACTTTAACACAAATAATACCTAAAACAAGTGCAATTACTAATATCACCAAGAAAGCCCAATCCGGAACTTCTTTATAAGCAGTCATCATTGTAGTATGTGGATCTTTGAATCCATCAAAAGTAGATTTTCTAAAGTTTCTGAAACCAGCACCAATTCCTCGCAAGGCTTTCCAAAAAGTTTTGTAGTTTAATGCAATTTCATATAGAATTGCAAATGGATAAATAGCAAAGAATGCACCATAAACAACCAAATTTGCTGCTGAATAAAATGGTGGACCATAAGCTTGGTACAGTTCTTCATCAAGTAAGCCTCTTTCATTAAGAACGGCAGTAACTTGATAACGTTTACCTTTATTAGTGAACAATGCATTTGAATTAATAGGTAAATAAGCAGTCCATTTATAGTTTGTCCAATAAACAGCAACAATACAAAATAAGCCCAAAATCTGACCAGTATATGAAGACACTTGATTATAGAATGGTAAGATCAATGGACCGGCTTGAGACAAAACAGACCAATCAAACGTTGGAATTGGATTAACACCTAATCCGGAAATTGAACCAGTAATAGTAGCGACCAAGAAACTATCAGGTTTAATCCAAGTAATCCAGTTAAAATAGGAAAGAGCAGCAAAAAGATAATCTGGAAGCCAGAAATATGCCCAGGAAGCTGCAAATGTAATAAAGAAAAAATAATATTTTGAAATTTTCCATCCATTAATTATTTCTTTCTTTTCTGTTTGTAATAATGCTCTATTTAAAGCAATAGTTGGTAATAAGGTTGGCCATATAGCTTTAACAGGATATACAGCAAATTTTCTCATAATGCCAGCAAATCCAAAACCTAAAAAGTTATTGGATAAAATTAATAAAGTTTCATATCCAAAATCTACCCATGAGTTACCATAAAAGTATTTCATCTTCTGTACATGAATATTATATGACACATAACTTGTACCTCCTGATACAGAATAGAATAAAGTTGCTAAGAATTGTTCCTTATGTGACCAAGGACCAGGATTTAAATCAATAGTATATTTCCAAACTTTGATTTTCCACTTTGGAAGAGCATAAGCTAACAAAACACCAGTAGGATAAAGAAAGATTTGGACCACTTGCTGACCAAGTCCAATACTTGGTAATCTTTCAGCAAAAAATTGATTGATAACAGCACCAATTGCAGTCCAAATGAGACCTGCAAGATAAACTCTAAAGGTTTCAACAGGAATGGAAGGATCATCATAAGGATCAGTAACAGCTCTAACTTCTGGATAAGGTGAATGATATGCTATTAAAGCAGCTTCTAATCTGGTTTGTAAATTCCAATCAACAATTTCATGATAATCAGCATCATATATGGTTTCTTTATGTGGACTATTTAAAGAAGAAGAATCAGAACCAGCCTTTTCTTCTTTAATAGAATATCCTAATTTTTCTTTAATGTCTGATGAACCTTCAATTGGATCTGAAATAGGACCGGCACCAGTACCAGCCAATTCAATTAATCTATCAAATAAATCTAAATCATCTGATGGAATATTAATATCATCTTCATGTTCAATTGCAGCTTCTTTTAAAATTGCTACAGCATCTTCAATCTTTAAATTCTCAATTTTCTCAATCATAAAAGTAGCATGAAGTGGTAAATCTTCAAATGACACCAATGTATCAAAGTGTAAGCGTCTTAAAATAAACCATTTTTGGTCCGAAGTTAACGAAGTACCAACATCACCTAAAGAAAGTGCTTGCGAGGCAACAGCTCTTAAATCAATTTCATGATCTTCAAGTTCGAAATGACTTCCGACACTCTTAACACTCACAATTCCTTTAACCTTTTCAGATTCTGACATGGCTAAGCTTCTATCAAAAGAATATGGATTATAGATTAGTGAAAGTTAACAGTATATGCTAATAAAAGCAGGATTGGAATATTATTAAATAGGATAATTGAATAGAAATTCTTCAGAGCCATTCGATGTAGGGCCGTAGATTAATGACTATCCAGCTAACGTAAAAAAGTGAAATGTATGTATTAATAAAAATAGTAATATAAAACCACAATTAATTCATATCCTTTCCCATATTTTTATTTTTTTTGCAATTGTGCGCAACTAAAAAAATGACACTGATTGCCTTATCAACATAAATTTGTTTTTTCCACCATAATATAAGACAAAACTTCGGTTAAAATAGATACCATTATTAATGATAACAATTTCATTGTCATTCCGTTTAAATTTTCAGAAGCCTTAGTTGATAAGAACCACAGGAAAAACGGCAAATACTAACAGAAGGTTTGTCTGAAAGTAAGACTTGGCAAAGAAAAGAAACATAGTCAAAATTAAGACATATTATATATATTTGACTTGTGGATAATCCTAAGAAAAAGCTTGGAATCAAAAGTTTAAATTGAACCTGAACTTTTATTACTGCAAAAATTTTCTATAATTTTTGTTTAATACGACAGGAGAAGGGGAGGGATGTTGTGCCAAGATAAAAAAAGTACCAAAACTAAAAAAAATAAAAATTTCATTTTAAAGAATTTCTTGGACATTTTCTATAATTTGAAATTTTTGCCAGTCAATCAAATGGCAACAATTAAATTTATAGTTTACACGCTTCGATACTATTACAAAGTATAATCAAAGTATAATCAAAGTATAATCAAAGTATAATCAAAGTATAATAATTAATTTGCCATAGTTTTTAATAATATTCCATTTTCTCCGGGATAATTGCGCATTATTTTTTTAATATAATTATTATTTTGGTACGGCTCTAACAATTTTGCAGTCTTTAAGAAAGTTTAATTATTTATCGAAATTATAATTCAGTTTGTTATTGTAATTTAAAAGATACAAAAATTAATTCATTAATTACTGAATAGATATAGACATAATTTTAAAGCCAACTATTTATCCTATTTGATTTTAGTATTAATATCACCTTCATGATTATTATTATTAGCGCCACTGTATTGTAATTCCTTTTGTTCAGTTTCTAATTCAATGACTGCTAAATCATCAAGATCTAATAAATTTGTTTGAATATTTAATTTAAAATTCATAATGAATTCTGCCATTTTACAACATTTATCAAATAATTCCTTCTTTGATTTTAATATATTATGAGATATTTCATCATGTTCAATTAAAATGTTTTGATATTGATTTTCTAATTCTATAAAACCTTGATTGGTATTGATTTTAATTGATCTTAATTCTCGTTCTAATTTTTCAATTTGAGTTGAATAAGTGGTTGAATCATTAATCATAGTTTCATAAATCTCATCATAATTCATTTTATTGGCAGTAAGTTTACTACCTAATTCATCTAAAAATTCAGTTTGTTCCAGAATTTTCTCATTAATTAAATCATATTGTTCTTGAATTTTAATTTGTTCATCTTGATATTGATGAATTTTTGAATTAATAATTGATCTATATTTTAATAATTCGATTTTTTCATCTTTTAAAATTTTATTAATAATCATATTAATATTAAATGATATATCAGAATTAATATTTGAATTTATCACATTCGGATTATTAATTATATTTTCATTTAATTTAATTTCAAAATTATAATTTGGTGATTTAATTTTTTGTATTAAATTATTATATTGTTTTATAAAATTTTGTAAACTTTGATAATTTTTAATTAATTCAATTTCTCGATCATTTAATCTTGATTTTATATCATCTAATTTATTAGTTATTAAATCAATTGATTTTGATAATTTGTCTCTTTCAATATTTAAATTATTTATATCATTTATTGTTAACCCTTGATTCAAAATTTTTGATTCATAATTTTGTTTTAATTCATTAATTGATTGAATTTCTATTTCACGATTAGAAATTTCTTCTTTAATCTTTAACAAAATATCGGACCATTTTAATTTTCTGGATTTCATTGTTTCAATATAGGCTCTGAATTTAACAACATCATCTTCTAATGCTAAAGATTTCTTTTCAGCTTGTTGTAAAATAATTAATTGTTGATTAAAATTTTCAAATTGTTCATTTAATTTTAAATTTTCATCCTGTAAATTTTTTATATCATTATTTAAATTTGAATTCAATTTTTCAAATTGAATTTGCATTTCATTATAATATTCACTATAATCATCTCTTTCATTTATAAAATCATTATAAGAATCTCGAATATATTTTATAAAAATTTTATCAAATTCATCATCAGGACTTATTAATGAATCATCAATATCAAAATTAAATATTGAAAGATTTAATTTAATTAACCAATATAATATTCCTAAAAATGATGGCCAATTTTGTCCACCAACTGCACTTATTTGTGAACGATTTATTCCATCCAAATAAGGATAATTTAAAATTTTTAATAAAGGAAATACATCTACTTCTACTGATCTATTAAATTCATAATATGGATCTATTTTATTATATAGAAATTTAAATATTAAAGTAAAATCTTTTTGAGTTGGTTGTTTTAAAGTTTTTGAGGTAATTGAATGATTCATTTCAAGTTCAAATTTATTTGTAATTAAAAAATCGTAAATTTCTTGTTGAACTAATAATTGATAATTTTTATCCTTTAGCGGTCTTTGATCTATAATTGATATGATTTGCTGTGATGGGGTCAGTTGTGATCTTGCTGTTGCTGTTGTTGTTGTTATTATATTTTGTAATTGTGATGGTTGAGGAGTTTGTTGAGAATTTATAAGTTGAGAAGATGAAGGAGGATATAATTGTTGAGTCGAAAGACTCTGCCTTCGTTTATTGGTGGAAGCTGGAGTTCCCAATATAGATCTTCTTTTAGCAACGCCTGAGGAATTATTATTACTATTATTATTGTTTAGTACATCTAGTATACTTCTTGATCCAAGTAATGAAGTTCTTGCAGCAGATGCTACAGATAAACTTTTACCTGAGCTCTTCCGTAAGAGTGAGGAAGGCTGTGATATATTAGAGCTCATGAAAGGTAGCCAGTCTCTTAATTGAATCGATTTGATTTGATTCGATTTGTGTCTTTAAAATGAATAATCTTATACGGTTGTTGTTGTAAATATTTATTTGTTATTGTTTTGATTTTTTGATTCTTTTGGTGAAAAGTACACGACCACCAAAAAAATAAACAACAACAAAAATTTTAAATTTTTTGGAGTTTCATTTTTTAGTTTTTAGTAAATTAATTAATTATCATAAATTTAGTTTTAATCTTATACTATAATATATTGAATTAATCAATCTTTTGAATAACAATTGCATCCAATACCTTGTCAATAACAAAACAATTCTTTGTTGTGATCATCAACACGTTAAATTGCTATATTTATTTTGTTGTTTTTGTTTTTGTTTTTGTTTGTGTTAATTTGTGTTATAATTAGTTAGGGGTATATATATATATACTTGCGTTGACAATATCATACAATTCCAACTAATCCTCCCTTTTTTGTCAATACTTAACCAGCATTATACTTGATATTCATATCTGTATATGAGTTGATATATGTTAAATTAATCATTGGTTATATATTCATCTAATTTTAATAGAAATAAAAAGAATAGTACTAATAAAAGTTCTGGCTAATAATTTCCTTGCATAATAAGATATATAGAATACTACTACTACTACTACTACTACATAATAATAATAATAATAAAATCTCATCATCATAATGAATAGTGGAAAGCCAACTACTCCAATATCTTCACCGAAAGTACAGCATACTAGATCCAATATAAGACCTTCAACACCCCCAATTCAATCAACTGGAACGTCCAATTCAGGATCAGATAAGAAGACCAATCGGCATTCAAGTCAATACTTAAGAACTCCAGAACAAAATTCCGATAATAATCCTATACCGTTTTCTCCTTCATTAAAAAGAACCAATTCAGGTAATTATAAATCTCCTGATTATAAATTAAATCATCAAAATATTAGTTCGCCATATAATTCATCAAACTTATTAAAGACTCCAAGACATACAGGTTATGATTCAGATGACAATAATGGTTCTAGACGTTCAAAATTACAAAAAACTCCTCAATTTTTTTCATCAGCTAAAAAATTATTTCAAACTGATGAAATTAGTCCTAAGAAGGAAGATTTATCAGAAATAAGTTTACAATTAAAGAATAAATTAAGTTCAGCATTAGGTAAATTACAACGTGATGAAAGTAATAGTAGTAATAATAAAATATCATTTACTGAATTAAATTTTGATTCAGAATCTTCTCCAACCAAAAAATCAAAACCAGCTAATGAAATTTCAACATTTTCACCATCAAAATCTTTGCAACGAGCAAATTTAAATTTGCAAACTTTACAATCATCTCCGTTACCAAAAAATTTATCAAATTATTCAAATACAACTTCTCCTCATTTACTTCAATCAACTCAATTTTCACCATTAAAACAATCTCCAATTTTACATAATGATTCATCATATTCTTTAGAAAGACAAAATAATAATAATAATAATAATAATAATAATAATAATAATTTAATTAATATTCCGTCCCCTGATGAAGAATCAAGTGCCCATACTGCTTTATTGGCGGCATTATCTAGACAGCGTAGAAAATCAAGATCATCATTTTCTCATAAAAGAAAACCTTCATTGGTTGGAGTTGTAGATGAAACAATTCAGTCTTCACCGTTAATAATACAACAACAGCCGCAACACCTGCAATCTTCTTCACTGCAGCAATCACTGCAACCATCGCCTCCATCCACAAGTCAATTAACCAATCATCCGCAACCAGTAAAGTTACCACCATTGAATATTGTATTAGGTGACGACCAATTTCAAGGAAATGAATCTGATAAACATAATAATGAGCAAGACGCAGTTTTATCATTAATGTCATTATCATCGCCACAATCGATTAAATTTGGTCATAGTAGAAATCATAGTCTTAATAATAATAATAATAATGCAATTAATTCACCAATATCTTCACGTTCGTCACTGGTTATAATTCAAAGTCCAGTTCATTCACAACCAGTATTGAATCAAGTACCATTACCACCATTATCCCGATTAATTAATTCAGAAAAGAAACGATTAAAGAATAAAGATCGATCATCTCAAGACAATGCAATTGATAGTGATGCGACCGATATAGACGAAGATGCAGATATTACTGATGAGGAGACATAAAGAGGTTTTTGCTTTTGTTTTTACTCCATTTTATTATTTATTTATTTTTCAATTCTTGATGTTTTAATGAATTTAATTTTTTACTTGCCTTTTTCTTCTACTTCTTCTACTTATAATTATATATATATATATCCCAATTTTTTTAATTTAATAATTAATATGATAAATACTAATAAAAAATAATTACTTTATTACTTTAGTTCAAACCAATGTATTAACAACTACTTTCCCAGTAACTACCACTGCCACAACTGCTGCCACAACTGAAAACGATGATAATAATCCATCTGGTATAGAAGTTGAAACTATTATTAATACCCAAGTTTATACTACAACTTTCCCAATTACAACTTCTACATCTATTGTTACACCTTCAATTATTTCAACTGGTGTTAGTACTTCCACTGAATTAGTTGCTGATACAACTGAAGCTGAAACCACTGGTCCAATTCCAACTCCAGCAGGTACTGCACTTCCAAGTTCTTCTGACTCTTGGATTCTTGTAGATATTACTACAATTACTTCAAATAGGAATTTTAATATTTAGTAATAACTTTATTTTTGTGTGATTTAGCTAATTTCAGTTTAAAGCAGTTCTAGTTTCGCAAGCCGAGGTGGTTTTTCCGACACGTATGATTTTAAGTCATTTATGAGACTTGGGGGATCTGCTACACATAAATACTTTTTAAAAGTAATGGTACATGATACCTTTTATAACAGGACAAACGAGTTTTAGTTTTATACGGGTCAGTTTAAGGCGTTTTAAAGATGAGGAAAGTTGTTCGGCAGCATTAATTGGACATCCGATATACATGAAAAAAAAACATTAAAAATTAATTTAAATTAAAATGAAAAATCACAATGATGATATAATAATAATAATAATAATAATAATAATAATAATAATAACAATAATAATAAATACATTGGGGCTAGGCTAATGTAAGTAGGATTGGGGGCAAAGTAGAAAGAAGTCAAATATTAATTTTAAATTGTTGCTAAAAAATTTATTTTTATTGGTACCTTTTTGCCGAAACTAAAGAATAAAAATGAAAAAATTTTTCAGTCAAATTTTAAGATCTACAGTAAAAAAAATAATAATTGAAACCGAATTAATTACTTAGATTAATTAATAATAATAAATACAGTTACAAAATGCTACATACGCAAACAATGGTATGGCTATAGCAAGCAAGTATTTGAATTTTTATTTTTTATTTATTTATATTTCTTTTTATTTATAAAGAAATTTTTTAGTTTTCTTTATTGTTTTAAATTATAAATCCCATAAAAGTGGCTCGATACAAATCTTGAAATTTATTAAATGAATGAAAATATGAAATTTCAAATGTACATGTAGGCAGGTAAGGCTAAGATATACTTTTCATACCGAACTGTTGCAGATGCAATTGCAGTTGCAAAAATCAAAAAAAAAAAATATGAAGACGTTAAAAAAGAAAAAAAGCTTAAAAATAAAAATAAAAATAAAGAAAAAAAAGTAAAAGAAGGTTAAGAACCGACCACCGTAGTTAGTTTCTTACCCTAGATGATTGAAGTTTATATCTTTAAATGTAATCTCATTCAAGCCTTTAATTTCAATAGTTTGTTCATCATTAGGAAACAAATCAATACCATTATCTGAATATTCATAATATAAATCATTATCGAAATAAATTTCCAAACATTTAATGGGTTTATTAGTAGATAATTTAATTTGATTTTGATTAATTAATTCATAATTAAGGTTTAAATCTTTATACCATTGATTAAAATTTATATGTTTTATAGGTTGAGGCCAATCACTTGTTCTACCTAAAATTTTTCCTGAATTATTATCCTTTAATAAAATTTGAATTATTGAATTATATTTAAGATTAATAATTTCAAAATTTTCAAGAAATAAATTAATTGAATTATCACCTACTAATTTAAAATCTTCTATATTTAAATTATATTGTAAATTACCTTTTAAATCAAATAATTGAATTAATAAAGTTAAATTATTTAAATCTTGATTACTAAACCCCCAAATATCAATTGATACTTTATAAGATTTATTATAATCATGTAAAGGAGTTTGTTTTGATAAATCTTCTGGTTCATTTGGATCACCAATTCTAATTAAATTTCTATAACATCCAATACCAATTAATGAACATTCACGTTTTATACCATAATAAGCCAATTTAGGAATTTTATTAAAATCAATTATTGACCAACTTGAAACTGGCCAACAATCATTTAATTGCCAAACAATGATTCCACCACATTGATAATTATTCCATTGCTTTCTCCAATATTTATAAGCCAATGAAAGACAATCCAGTTGCATTACTTGAGTTAAATAAATCCAAGTTTTAAGAGTGAAATCTATTGGTAAGGCAAAATTTTCCATAACATATAATGATAATCTTCTTTCAAATCCATTTGATTTATTATGATGATCCATTAAATATGATTGAGGAAATAATTGAGATTTATCAGTTATAAAATTATTTAAAGTTTTAAAATTAGGTAATGATAACATACCAAATTCTGATATAAATCTTCCTGATAATTTATTCCAATTTTGATAAGATTCTTGAGTACCATGCCAAACATTCCATTGATGAATATCACCTATTGTTACATCATTGGTTAAATGATTTGAATCAGAATATGGAGAACCAAATTGATATGGAATATTATTAGTTAATTTTTTAATTAAATTAGGAAATATAGTTTCATATAAAATTTTAGCAGGAAATTCTTTTAATTTTAATGATTCAATAATTTGATAATCTTCATTATTACCAACCATTAAAATAATTGAAGAATATTGTCTTAATCTTAATAATTGATCATTAATTTCTTGTTTAATATTATTAATAAATGATTTATAACCAGGATATAATCCACAACTAAACATTAAATCTTGCCAAATTAAAATACCATTTAAATCACAAAATTTATATAAATCATTATGTTCATAAATCCCACCACCCCAAATTCGAATTAAATTTTGATTACCATTAATTATTAATTGTAATAATTGATTATAATCATTAGTAGATAAATTTGAAACAAATGAATGAGCTGGAATCCAATTGGAACCCATTATAAATATTGGTAAATTATTAATTTTGAAATAAAATGATTTACCAAATTTATCAAGATTTTGAATTAATTCAACTTTTCTAAATCCAATTAATTTTTCATCAAGTTTTTCATGATTAATAATTAATTCAAATTTATATTGATTTTGATCACCATAATTTCGAGGATACCAAAGTTTTGGATTATTAATTTTATAATGAATATTTATTTCTGATTTTAAATTATTAGAATTAATTTCATCAATTAAATAATTATTTGGATCATAAATTTTTATAGTCAAAGAATCTGATGAAGATAATGTTGATGGTAATGATAAATTTAATTGAATTATAAGATTTACTTCATCATTTTCAAGTGATAAATCATATTTGATAAAGAAATCATTAATTAAAATTCCAATAATTAATTTAATTGGCCTCCAAGGACCACAAGTTAATAATAATGGACCCCAATCCCAACCAAAATGATATTGTGGTTTCCTAATATGAAGTCTTGAAGTTTCACCATTCCAACAAATTAATTTTCCAAATTTTAATTCTAATTGTCTTGCTTGAGTTAAATTATTTTTAAATTCAATTCTTAATTCATTATTAATTGGTTTTATAAAATTAGATATATTTAATGTATATTTTCTAAACAGATTATTAGTTGATAATAATTCATGATTATTTAATGAAATGATTGTAAACGTATCTAAACCTTCAAATATTAAATGATATTGTTGATTATTATTATTATTATTATTATTATTATTATTATTATTATTATATGGTATATTAAAAGTTGTTTTATATTCCCAATTACAGTTTCCAACCCATTGAATATTTTTTTCATTATCATCAATAAATGGATCATTAATATGTTTATTATTTAATAAATCTAAATGAATTTGATTTCCAAAAGTATCATTTCTTGCTTTAAACCAGGGAGTAATATTAATATTTGATAAAGAAGGATTTGAATTTGATGATTGTCTATAATACCAATCTTTTAGAATAATAGTTGTTGCCATGGTAATTGATGGTTCTATCGATCAATCAATCAATTAGAACTGATAATTGATGATTAATAAGAATATATATCATTTGATAATTGATAAATAAATGGGGAATATTTTATTTTTAATCAGGGTGGAGAAACAAAGAAATTTTTAAATAATAAATAAATAATATAAATTATTAAAGAAAATGATCATCTACAAATATAATATAATATATATATATATATATATAATATAAATATAATATAAATATAATATAAATATAATATTAATGAAAACTAGATAACTATATTATACAGTTTAATGTTCATCCTGTTACGTTAGTTGCTGCTGCTGGTTGCCATTTTTTTCCTATCTTATGAAAAGATTAGAAAACTAGTCACCACCTAATAGTCAATGCTAGAGCAATCTCCCAAACAAACCTAATTAAAAAAAGACAGATTAATTAAGTTAGTATTAAACTAAATTATATATAGTTATTAGTTCTAAATATTTATTAGTATATCCTAAAAGTAAATAAATAAGTTAATCTCACTGATGACATTGCTATGGCATGTCGTTAAATTGAACATCAGATGGACATATTTGAATATGTCTCACCCAATTGACACCCAAGAGATATCTATTACTTCAATAGTTAATAAATAAAACTGATTTATTTATAAAGCTTTGGTATAATTGAAACTCCATTTTAATTCCTGGTTGGGATTATTAATTATTAATTTTTAATTTGTTATAAATTTCCGGTATCGCTTAACGTCACGTGATTATGATTAATCATCAATAAAAATTTTTTATACTTTTTTATTAAAAGGAAAATTTTTTAATTATCAATTATTAAGATATTTGTAAAAAATCAATAATCAATAATTATCATTTCATTCATTATATTCATAATATATCATACATATATATATATCATATATATACCATATATATATATATATATGAATCATCAGTTGTAGACTCTCATTTACCTATTTATTTATATTATATTAAAAGTTTAGATATATATTCATATTCATATTCTCATATTCATATTCATTTTCACATTCATTTATTTATTTAATTAATAATCATTTATAATATGACGACCAAAATACTTTTATTATTGCATCCAACGGTGGTGACCGACCCGGCACTCGTTGAACAGATCAAACAAGAAATATCAGTTGATAATTCCACATCATCATATACTATTGAACAACAAATTATTGATAGAATTACGCGAGGAGATATTGAAATATCGAATGAAAATTTTAATAAAATTTATTATATAAATCCTAATGATAAATTATATCAAACTATTCCTATTAGTTTAATGAAATTACTTTATGATGCATTAATTGATGATGGTGAATTATTAGGAGATTTACCTCAGGATCAAAATTTAGATGTATTAATGACAGGATTTATAATTAATAATGATGATAATAAGAATAATAAGAATAAATGGATTAAACCTAAACCTATTGAAATTGTATCATTAAAGAAAAAGACTACTACTGATAGTACTACCAATGTTAAGAAATTACCCTTATTTAAGAAATTAAGTGATAATAATAATAATAATAATAATAATAATGTGGGATTAACTGATACATCAACTGATGAAGAAGAAGATTCACAAGCCATGAAAAGAAAATTACAAGAAACTAAATTAACTTATTTTAGTGATGATAGTAATGATGAAGAAGATAATGATGAGGGATCAGATAATGAACTTTTAAATGAAAATGATTTAATAAAAGATATAAATACTACTAATAATAATAATAATAATAAATTAATTGTTCCTAAGAAATGTGAATTACCTAATGGTAAACGAAGAAGAAAGGCATGTAAAGATTGTACATGTGGATTAAAAGAAATTGAAGAAGCGGAAGAAATTCAACAACGTTCATTACAAGATTCTATATTAAATAAAATGGTAACATCGGCAACATTAGAAGCCATTAAAATTGAACAACGATTAAAATTTAATCCAGTTAAATTTAATGATGAAGAATTAGCTGAGATTGATTTTACAGTTAAGGGGAAAACTGGAGGATGTGGATCATGTGCATTAGGAGATGCATTTAGATGTGATGGATGTCCATATTTAGGATTACCACCATTTAAACCAGGTGAAGTTATTACAATTGATAGTTTAGGTGAAGATTTTTAGAATTGATTGGATTATATTTTAGGTTTAGTTATAGTTTTAGTTTTAGTTTTAGTTTTAGTTTTAGTTTTAGTTTTAGTAATCGTTTTAGTTTTTTAATGGATTTTTTTTAAGAAATAATTATAAGACAATTAAGAAGTAGCAGATGAGTAAAATTAAAGGGTAGCAAAGAACAATAATAATAATAAAAATAAAATTAAAGCCATAGTTTCACGATAGCCAATAATAAGAATAAAAGAATAAGAATAATAAGAATAATAAGAATAATAAGAATAATAAGAATAATAATAGCAATAGTAATAAACAATGAGAATAATAACAATGACCAATAAAATAAAAGAAAAAAAAATAAAATAAAATAAAATAAAATAAAATAAAATAGAATAAATATTTAAATGGAAATAGTATAATAGATGACATGTAATAAAATGAATATAATATTAAATAATAATATTAAATAATAATATTAAATAATAATTCATTATATATAAAAAATAAAGGGTTGAAATGAAAGATTTTATTAAAAGCAAAAGCAAAAAGCAAAAAGCAAAAAGCAAAAAGCAAAAAGCAAAAAGCAAAAAGCAAAAAGCAAAAGCAAAGCAAGACTTTAAACTATAAAGCAACTAAGAAAACTAATAATAATATATATAATATATTATTTTCTATGATAATATATAGATAATGTATAGATAATAATAGTGATAAGTACATTATACATTAAATAAGGGAAAGATTAAAATATGCAGTTTATAGTAAATACAATTTATAATTTATAATTTATAATTTATAATTTATAATTTATAATTTTATATGATTTACAAATTGGGGGTAATACTTAGAATAATTTATAAATAATATATTCCTATATGATATGATATAGATATTTTATGGATATATCATATCTTACATCATGTCATCGTATCCTATCGTATCATTCTAGTAGATCTTTATTGTAGAAATAAATGGTAGCACACGCAAAGGATTTACCAAAAAAATTTTAAAAAAAAAAATAAAAAAACTTTTTAAGGTTTTAAAAAAAGAAAATCTGATACAGAGAGGATCTCCTTAAAATAAATTATGTATTATATGTATTAGAATGGGTATACTTAACCATTACTTAATGACATATTCTTTATTATTGTTATATTATATATTATATATTATTATATTCTTATTTATTTTTATTTATTCTTATCTATTATTAAATTTTAAATTTAATTCTTCTATTTTAAACAAGATTATTATTATCATTATTAAGATTAATCTATATAAAAATTGAATGATTTTATTTTTTTTTTGTATATTTTATTTTATTTGTGGAAAAAAAAAAAAAAAATTTTGTTAAAAAACTTTTTATTTCTCCTCTCTCATAAATAAATAATAAATAATATTATTATTAATATATAATAAATTATTATTTATTTTTTTTAAAAAAAAGGATCTCAGGGTTGTTTTATTTTATTTTATTTTATTTTAAAATTATTATTTTAAAATTATTATATATTATATATTATACATTAATATTATTTATTATATATTATTAGATAATGCAGACAAATAAAGAGATCCGAACCTAACTGACACTTTTTTTTTATTTTAATTAATTATTTTTTAACATTATTGGATCTCCTGGGGTGTAAAAAATATAATAAAAAAATATAAAAAATCCTGATAAAACAGGATTTTCCTAAATTTACTAAAATTTAAAAATTTAAAAAAATAATATTTTTTAATTTTTATTATATGCAGATACATAATAAATAAATAATTAACTAATTAAAATAATTAAAATAATTTGTGGTACCTGAGGAGAGATTAAAATTTTTGTAAGAGACACTATTTTCGCATATGATAAATTTAAAAATTCACAATTTTATAAATCAGATTTAGACGTTTTTTTCTTTTCTTTTCTTTTCTTTTTTAATTAACCACACGTTACATATTATGAATTACTTATTATGAGATATTACTTATTGTGGTTAGTAAGTAATAATAATATGTAATAATAATGTGTAATTCATAGTATGTAAAAAATAATATAACTTTCCTTTCTTCTCTTTTTCTCTCTCTCAGTTAAATGTTTTAATTATTCTTTCATATATTCTATATCATTCAATCATCGTCTAAATTCTAAACTTTATAGAAATCCATTAATCCATTTTCCTTGTCTTTTAATAAAAGTTATTACTTTATTCATAATATTAGTTATTGGTCTACCAGATTGACAAAAATAAAAATAAAAATTAAAATAAAAATAAAAATTAAAATAAAAATAAAAATACTCCCACACACACACAATAAAAAAAAAAAAAAATTTAAGATAAGGAAATCTTATAAACAATTCCATAAACTTGAAATTTTCATTATAAATTATATAATATAATATAATATAATATAATATAATATAATTAATCTATATCTCTCCATGTATGATTATGCTTATCTATATCTAATATAGATATAGATGATATAAGCAGTCAAGATCTGATCTGATCGATTATTTTCTAGTCTACCCCATATAATATTACACATGTAGTATTTTATTATATTTTAATTTACTGTTTGATTGCGAAATCTTAAAAATTTTCATTTTCAATTTCCCACTTTATTAATAAACTTTTTATTATTATTTTATTTGAATTTTATTTGAATTTTATTTGAATTTTATTTGATTTTATTTGATTTTATTTGATTTTATTTTAATTTAATTTAATTTAATTTATTTGATTTGATTTGATTGGGAAATTTCAGGTTAAAAATATTAAAAGATTAAAAGACATACATCATACATCATCGTACATTATACATGTGTATAAAATTCATTTATTGACCGATGACTCAAAGTGTAAACAAATATATGTAATTATTTGATTAAAGTTTTAAGAGTCAATGTTGTTAATTTTTCATTTCTGGTGGTTGTACAGTGTTTAAATATTATATTCTAAGAAAGAATAAAAAAAAGCTTTAAACTTCAATAATAACACCACTTGTATAATCATACTTATAGTTTATCTTTATCAGTAATTGTTAATTAATATTAATTACCAACTTAATTGCTTAAAACCTTTGGTCGGCTGTTGAAAGAAAGAAAGAATAATTATTTCTTTAAAATTCTATTCAATTAAATAATTTTTATACAATTAAATTTTAAATTTTAAATTTTAAAGTTAAAGTTAAAGTTAATATATGGAATAAATTGTATTAATCGATTTAACTACATAATAAGTACATGATAATAAAACGTATGTATCATCTTGGTGCAAGATAAATAAATAAATTAATTATATGTAAATATATATATATATAAAATATATATATATATATAAAAGTTAAAAATTTTTTACGTTCGAATTACTTTTAATTACTCCTAACCTGTTAAACCCTAATTATAGATTATTGAAAAAAACTGTAACCAAACCAATAATAAGTTAATGGAGTTAGATTTTACTAAGACTTTTGAAAGATGTTATTAACTACACATATATCTACAATATACAATATACACATGTGTATATATATATAATTTTTATTACTGCTACTAACACATGCATAGTTAATTACAGTAATTTCCTTAATTCCATAAAATATTTATTATATTTATTATATTTATTAAGACAAAAATAAAAATAAATTAAAATTAAAATTTAGATTGTAATCGCTTATTGGCTGATTATTTATTTATTTTATAGTAATAATCGTGTGTTGTTGTAATTAATAAATAGTTGTTGTTGTAGCTGTTGTTACAAGAAAGGAGGTGGAGAATTTTGGTTTTTTTCATTTTGTATGGTGCGGCACCAAAAAATTAAAAAAATTAAAAAAATTAAAAATTTTTAATTTTTTTTTTTTTTAATTTTTTTTTATTTTTTTTTTTGCTGAAACCCCCAATTTAAATTTGCAATGAATTTTTACCCCAAACCCAAAAACTTTTTATCCATAAACTTTTTCTTAATTAAAATTTTTAATTTTAATAAATTATTAATAATTAATGTGTTAATATTAACCCAATTTATTTATTCTTAATTAACTTTAAATTATTAAACTAATTCTTTATAAATAAACTTTGTATACAATACCTGTAAAACTCAACTTTATAATTTTAATTTAAATTTATTTAATTTTATTAGTGGGTATAATTGACGAATTAGCTTCTTGATACTTATCTTACATGATAAGTGTAGAAGTAAAAGTAGAGTAGTTAGGGTTATCGTAAGAGTAAGAGTAGGAGTAGGAGTTAAGGTAAGTAAGTAATTAGTTTTTTTTTTATTGTGGATAATGAATTAATCATATATTTACGGATGGTTACAATATTTTACAACAAAACCATAAACCATAAACCAAAAAAAAATATATATAACCAAAAAGTCCAATACCATAACCAAACAAATCAAGCAAATATAAAAATTGTATTAATTAAATTTTGACTAAAGGGCTATTTTTACCAAATTTAAACAAGAAGAAAATAAAATAATGTAAAAACTACTATAATTATTATTTATTATTATTATTACATATTGTTATTATTACCGCCTTTCTACTACTCTCTCTCTTTCCCCTTTATAAGCAATGTATATTCCATATACTTATGAACTATATCCATCAAATCCATACCCATTTGTATTGGTTCCATTAATTGGATTGGGTAATGAATTATATCGTTGTTGACTCTGTTGTTGTTGTTGTTGACTTGATGTAATTGGAATTTGTGACTCATAACTACCCATGGTGAATTGTGTACCAAATTCATTGGCTTGACCTGATCCAGCAGGTTGTTGTTGTTGTTGGAGTGATAATGAGGGTGCTGGCACTAACTGTTGTGGTTGCAATCCAAACGTTGATGATGATGATGATGATGAATTATTTTGAATAGGCAATGCCGACAATGGTGATAATTTTTCTTGATTATTACTAGCACCACCAGTATGTAATAAATCATTATTAGAATTATTAGGATTATTAAATGTAAATTGATAATTTTGTGGTGGAGCAATCATATTATTGTTAGTTTGAAAAGGATTTGATGAAATCATAAACTGTTGATTGGAAGGATTAAATGTTCCATTATTATTATTATTATTATTATTATTGAGTCCTTGTTGTTGCGGTATACTTTGAATCGGTGAATGACCTTGTTGTAATTGTAAATATTGTTGATATTGATCTTGTTGTAATTGAGCATACTGATTTTGTTGAGCCTGGGCTTGGACTTGAGCCTGTACTTGAGCCTGTGCTTGTGCTTGAGCCTGTGCTTGTGCTTGAGCCTGTGCTTGTACTTGTTGTTGATGTAATTGTTGTTGTTGATGATGATTACTTACTACTTGTGCTTGTTGTTGTCTAATTGCCTTTTGACGACAATAATTACAATTTTTATTCTTACCATTTCTTCTGGGTGTATATCTATAACCAGGATATTTCTTTGCATGATTCTTCTTTTCATCTTCAGCTAAATTATTCCAATGATCCTTTTCTTCAATAGTTAAACTTCTCCATCTTCTACCTAATTCTCGTGAAACTTCAGGGTTAGTACGAATTACATTACCTTCATCTAATACAGATTGATGGAATTTTTGTCTAAACAATATAAATGCATTTCTTGGTCTTGGAATTCTATTGGTATTGGATTTACAAATACATTTATCAGTTGATGATGAAATATTATTATTATTATTATTATTATTATTTGAATGAACTGTTGAATGATGAGTATATCCATTAGTTGATGCACCACTAAATGATGATGCAGGTGTCGTATTAGCTGTAGACGATTGACTTGTTTGACTAAATACATCGGGCGAACCTTGTTGAGCAGGTTGAATATACATAATTTTTTGATCATTGAATACCATTGGTATTAAATTATTAGTATTACCAATTAAATTTGGAGAAATTTGTCCGGTTGATAAATTATTATTAGTATTATTATTATTTAAGGAATTTACAGCAGCAGTAGCAGATGATAAATCATTATGATAAGTTGGTTGAACTTGTTGTTGTTGTTGTTGTTGTTGGTGATTGACTGGTGGCATAATTTGAGCTAACGAAGGTAATATATGTTTAGCGTGTAAATCTTCAACTGGCATATTATGATTAGAATAGTATACTACAGTTGACATGGTATAATAATGATATAGATTATCTTCTTCTTAATTGTAGAAAGAGCTTTTGAATTGGATTGATGTTACCTCCTCTTTTTCAATATTTATTAATTATTGAATATAATTGCAACCAATAGTTTTTTTTTTTTCCTCTCTTCAAAGAAGAATTAAATATTTGTTTGAGTCAAAGTAAAACTATAACTAATATATATATATATATATATATATTTATATATAATTATATATATAATTGATATTGATAAGTAGTACCTAGTATGGGTTCAAAATTGATTTGATCCTTTAGTTGGGGAGTAATGAATATATTTTTATGAATTGATCGTTTACTAAATAAAAAAAAAAACCCTTTTTTAATTTTTAATAATTATTTATTGTTATTGTTGTTTCTTAACAAGTTTTGATATTTATGAATTGTGTATGAATTATAATTATTAGATGATTAATATAAAATTCAATTAGAATTTGTAAAATTAATTTGTAAAATTAATTCGTAAAAATTAATTATAATTAATTATTCTAAAATATCTTAGATTTAATATATATATGTATATTTTTTTTATTTAAGACAAATTCAAATATATTTATATATTTATATTTACATTTAAAATATTTTTGATAATTATTATTTTTGATATTTATTTAATTTTTTAATTTTTTTTTTTTTTTTCTTTTTTATTATTTATTATTTATTATTTATTATTTATTATTTTCAGACAGATTAAATAAAAAAAAACCAAAAAAAAAAAAAAAAAAATTAAATAAATAAAAAATAATTTATTATTTATTTATTTATTTTTGAACATAACACGCACACATACACACACACGTCCAAATTAATCTTTTTTTTTTTTTTTTACAAAATTATTTTTTATGCAAGCAAAACTCTGTTCCTAATTTGATGTTATATGCACCCCCAAAGTTTAAGTTTATTTTCTTGGGGGGGAGGAGGGGGAGAGGGTGTATATGTATATGTGTTAGAGAGGAGCATGCGCAGAGATAATTACGTATTCTTAAATAAATAAATAAATAATATTTTTGACAAAATAAAAATAAATAAAGCCTAATAACCGGCAAAAATACCCACCCGTCCTATTGGGATATCCGAACATAAACTTGGGGTGAGTGGAACTTTTTTAAATAACTGACTCCTATGATAATTTTTATTTTATTTTATTTTACACAGTGTATCTATATCTTCACAGGGGGCTTTTTTTTAGGTCCTTTTCTCTTAATAAAGTTAATTATTATTATATACCTAAAAACGGAGACCTTACTCATTTTATTTTTATAAAAATATTTTTATCAAACATCATCTGGTTGGCAGCGTTGGATGTTGCCTCATTGTTAAATATAATAATAATATAATAAAACTTAAAAACAAGGTGCTCTTCTCGCTTCCTACAATAAGTTTATCGGTGATATCATTTCTATTATTATTACTGATTGATTTGATATAATTTGATTCATTTACAATGAAACTGGCGGATCATCACCATCCTTCTTTACTTTGTTTAAATTAACACATTCAATTTTTAAAAAACTACAAAATAAAAATTTTTTTTATTTTTTTAATCTTATTTTTATTTTTTTATTTTTTTTACTTTACTTTTTGGGGGAGGATTTTATTCCGAGGTTTATTTTTTTTTTATTTATTTTTTTATATATATTTTTTTCAAACCGGTTTTACCTTTTTTATGCCGTGCGTGTATGTGTGACTGTAATATTAAAAATTTTTCCATATACTTTTTTTTTTTTTTTTTATATATTTTAAATTTATTTTTAACTATCTTATTTTGTTCTATAATCTAGATGGTTGATCCTTTACCCAAATCTAGTTTAATCTTTCATATTATTTTCAAAGATAACCATCGCTTATCTTTGTAAGTCTAATAACCAATTTCAATTTTATATTTTAATTATATAATTACAGTGCAAAAGCGCAAATAAAATAAAATAAAATAAAATAATTATTATTATTATTTATTGTTAGTTATTATTATTTTATTATTTAATAATTGTCTTTTTTATAATTATTTGAAAAGAAAAAAGAAAAAAGAAAAAAAATGAAAAATAAAAAATAAAAAATAAAAAATAAAAAATAAAAAAAAAAAAAATATTTTGAAATAAAAATTAAAACAAACAGAAAAAGAAAGAAAAAAAAAGTATCCCTTCTTAAATTGGTTTATTAATTTAATTTCAATATTCAAATTATTTATATAATTATTTGCCACTGAAAACGAAGAATATTCTATTCTATTCTGTTAAACTTGACATTGACAGTAAGGAGGTTAAAAAAAAATTATTTTTAAAAGTATTATTGTTTTGATTTATTCTGTTTGCTTTATCTGCTTTGTGAATGTTTAAAATACATCTGCGGGTAAACTTGCTCCATAAATAAATAAATAAATAAAAAAAAAATCATTTACCACAATTGAATCTTTATTTATCGTGTCGTCATTCCCCTTTTTGTTCCTTCCTTTCGATTCTGGTTTATGCAAGATAAATATATATATATAATATCAGGTATGTTTAACTTATCTTTATCCCTTTATTTACAAAGTTAATATTCTAATAAAAATATAATTATTTCATTTAGTATCAGCAATAGTCGGATATAGGTTAACCTATTTTTTATGCATAGTGAGTTCATTAAAAATAATATAATTTATTTTATTTTATTTTTTTATATCTTTAAAAAAATAAATATGAATTTACCAAATAAAGAAAAGTAAATCTATTAATCATTAGTATTAAAATCATTGTATATAGACCATAAAAGATTTAAACTTTTTTTGTTGTTTTTTATTATCTTATGATGAAATTTTCTAAAAAGGACTTAATTTTCTTTTTCTTTTTTTTATTTTTTTTTTTTTTACTTGTAATCTTACCGATTAAATTCTCGGGTTAACTATTAATCTCACTAATAAGTTTTTTTTTATCATTTCTTTTCTTTTCTTTTCATACTTTTTGTTTTCTTTTCTTTTCATACTTTTTACTTTTCTTTTCTTTTCTTTTTCTTTTTTTTTAAAAAAAATAGAATGATCATAAATATCAAATATACCCAATTCGTATCGTAATTGATAAAAAGCAAAAAATGAAATTTTGAGATTTCCTAATTAAGAATATTGCGCGTTCAAAAAGTTCAAAATTGCAATTTTTATTAAAAATATAGAAATTCTTTTCATAATCAATAAATTTAATACAACATTAATCTAATCAATTTAAATCTCGCTTCTTTATCTATCAATTTATTATCCCTAACTGCCTGCCTCCCTTACATCATACCCTTATCTAAGAATAATAAGAATAATAATAATAAAGAAAAATAAAATGCTAAACTAAACTAAACTTAACTTAACTTAACTTAACTTAACTTTTAAAACTAATTATGGGTTGATTACAACAAAATAAGACTTTTTTTTTGCTACTACACAATGAATTAGTCATTTTCAAAATCTAAAATCAATCAATAGTTTTAAAAAAAATTAAATTAAAGTTAAATTAAATTAAAACAAAACATCGAATTGAATTGAAATGAATTGTTTGCTTTGTTTGCTATTTTCAATTTACTAATTTATTATTTATGATTATTATAATTATTAACTTTTAACTTTTAATTATGTATAATTGAATTAATTCATTTCATTCTTTTCATATTTTTAAAATTTTATAATATTTAATATTTGCGGACCAGTATATGTCTTGTTTGCAACAAGTAAATTGATGCATGATTAGTATATGCAAGCATTGCAACAAGAAAAAACATTTATTAATTTTTTTTTTTTTTTTACTGTTTAATCTAATCCATCATCATCATCATCATCATCATCATCATCATTTATTATTTATCATTCATCACTTAATTCATTATTGTAACTAGTTTTCTTATTAATGACACGGCATTGCCGTGTTTTTTCCACCCTGTACCAATTATTTTTTATAGTTGCAAACAAAATACATGTATGGCACTGCCTTGAATTGAAACTAAATGGTAAACCATGCAAATGCAAGAATAAAGTAAAAAATAGAAAATCCTTAACTATTTTCTTAAAAATAATATTAGGTCTTCTCTTGTCTTCTCTTCTGTTTGTTTTTTTTTTCTTTTCTTTTCTTTTCTTTTCTTGTCTTCGCTTCGCTTCGCTTAGAATCTAAAGTTGGTGGTGTAATATTTCTAATAAACCCGTTCGTTCTGTTGTTTTATTCATAAAGAAGCTTAATAAGTAATTGTTAAATCGTATCATTTTATAATTGAGAGAGAGAATAATATAGCGAAGTACAATACAGCGCTTTATTTATTAAATTTTAAGTTATTTTAATATACTTTATTTTATTTTAATTTTAATTTTATTCTAATTCTATTTCATTTTATTATTTATTTTATTTCGTTTCATTTATTTTATTTTATTTCATTTATTTTATTTTATTCTTTCGTTTTACTTTATTCTTTGATTTTACTTTATTTCATCGTGGTGTTTCAAAGTTTCGTATTACTTTTCTTTTAACATTGTTTTTATTACAAAAAAAAGGTCTACATTATTCATTTATGCAATGTACACTGGAGATCAGCTAATTTACAGAGTTTAAATTGCATTCATTTTCTTCTTGACTTTTTTGAAAACAATGATAATATCAAATAATAAATAATAAAACAATAAATAATTTCTTAATGCTTAATTCTGAATTGGGGCTAATGAAATTTAATGGATTGCAGGGACTTTTTAATTAATAACAAAAATATTAATTAATGCAATTAGGATGATATATTGAGGCGTATAAATACTTTTAAGAAAATTTCTTGTATAAATTCGAAATAGTATTGGTTTACGATTCAAATTAAAAAGAAATTTTTTTAATGTAAAATTGGACTGCTGCTTATTTTCTTTTTTTTTTTAAGCTTATATACATGTAGCCAAGACCAAAACAGCTTGGTCTGTTTCTGTGAATCTCGATTCTTTAACCCTGCTATATGTTGATCGATAAGGAAATAAACATTAGTAATCAGTTTATCACTGCACAATGACTGGTTGACTGAGTTGTCACATTTCTCTACATGAAATTTTTTTTTTTATTCCTACAGAGTATTACCTCTAGCTTGATAAAATAAATAAATGTAAACGTGTAAGTCAAAGGCAAAGGCTAAGGCAGAGGCAGAGGCAGAGGCAGAGGCAACAAAGGCAATACAAAGGAAAAGGTAAAGGCGAAAATAACAAAAAAAATCATACTCATCTTCAAAAAAACTTTAAATTTCTTGGACCAAAAATTTCAATTAATTTTTTTTTTTTTTATAATTTCAATTTGAGGCGGCGGCATATGAAACGAAGCGAACTCAATACCATCCCCATTATGCATCATGAAGCAGTTCGAGTTAACCATTTAATGTAATGATGCTCTGACTAAGAGATGACTATTTAGGTTTAATGTCCGAGCCAGTACCATAGTTAAATAGTAGTTGTTTATAATAAATGCATTAAAAATAATAAAGAAAGCTCAAATTTCAAACTTGGCACTGCAAAAAAGTAATTTTATTAGACATTTACGCCCATGTTGTTTCTAGTTTTATCTTGATTCATTAGCCTATTAACATTTAGAGATATATAAATATATATATATGTTATATATATATTAAAGTGTAACAAAAGCGGACATATTATAAGAAAATAAAATAAAAGAAGAGTAACCAACTTATTTTAAAATAAGTTCATTATTGTTTTAAAAGTGGAGATAGAATTGAAAGTTTGTGGTTGCCAATTCACTGTTTACCTCCATACCTCTTTACAAGAATTGATAAAAACTATAAATTATAAATTATAAATTATAAAATTATAAAATTTATTAATTTAGTTTTAAGTTACCCTGAGTCGTGTTTTTTTATGTACATCCCGTTTCTGGAGTTCCGGTCAACGAGGTTCTTTTTTTATATATATTTGGGTTTTTTTTTGCGCATATGCACGATCTACCTCTGTAATCAGAATTTTTGATTTTTAATTTTTTTTTTTGTGTCGAATTGCCCCCTGACGAGAAAACCGACAATTTGTTTTGCTCTTGTCTAAATCTAGTAATACATATTAGAACTTTCTGTTATTGATTTATCAAAGAAGGTGCTTACAGTTACTAAAACAGTTAATAATAATAATAATAATAATAATAATAATAATAATAAGTTAATAGTAAACGAGTCCAGATGCAAGTTAGCCTTACTAATATGTATTAATAATTATTTTTGGTGCCTTGTACCTTGGCGTGCCTTGTACCTGTCAAATACTGAAAATTTCATATTCAATGTAAACCGATAATCTTTCTTGTTTTAATCTTTTTTATTTATATCAGTTGCCGAATGTAGTATACTATTAGCTTATAAAAGTATTAATTGATTAATTGATTAATTGAGCCTCCAAATAATATTAATATTACTATTAATAATATTATTATTGTTCTGAAACAATAAGATTAACATTTAAAAGCAACTCAGCAACTCAGTAACTATAACCTACGGTTATTTTTTCTTCTTTTATTTAACCAGAATAATATAAATAATCCGATTTAGATTCAGATTAATTATTTAAATTAACCGAAATTTATAATATTTATAATATTTATGTTAATTATAAACGATTCAAATGAAATTCTGCAAAATTCAAAACAAATTTAACATTAGATGTTTACAAAACAGTGATTATAAAAGTATGTTTTGTAAAATAGTCTAAAATAATGAACTATATCACCCAACACAGTAAAACTTCCCTGGATAATCTTTAATTTATTTTCAAATTAATAAAAGGAATTGCAAAATAGGATTTTAACTAAAATCTTTAAAATGGTTTAGTCTAAACAGATTAATATACTGCGGCGTTGATGTTATGAACGATTTTTTAGTTTTTTTTTTGTATACGTCGCGGTATTGAATTAATTGCTTTAACAAATTTAAATATATATATATATATATATATATTATATGTATAGATAAATAAACCATGTCATCGTCATCAGAGTTAGATATACTAAATGGTTCAGATGAATTTCCTTATCCCATATCAATAAACCGAACTGATTTCAAAAGCTTTGATCAGTCTGAAATAGATGAATTTTTATATAAAAATCATAGATTTACATCAGTTGATCTTTTAATTAAAGAATTAACTAAATTATCCAAAGATTTAAATCAAAACTTATTAGATCTAGTTAATAATGATTATAATGACTTTATAAAATTGGGCAAATCAATTAATGGAGGATTAGATTTAATTAATCTTGTATCGGGAGATTTAAAGAGTTTTAAAATTGATTTAACTAATCATCATAAAAGATTTGAAGATTCTTATGAATTAATTGATAATGCATTAAAGAAAAGACAAAAATTAATTTATATTAAAACATTAGCCAAATTAAATGTTGTTTTAAATGATCAAGTTACTAATTTTGAAAATGCTTTAACTTTAGATGAAAATGAATCAAATAAAGATATGAATGATACAATTAAGAAAGTTAAAAGTTTAACAGGAATGTATTTATCGATATCTCATTTATATCAATTTGTATCGTCTAATAAAGGTATGGTACCGACAGATTCTACAGAAATTACTAATGACACAACTAGCAGTATTACTACTACTAGTAATAATAATAATAATAAGTCAACTAGTTTATTCACGCATAATTATTTAAATCATAAAATTTCATCAATAAAATTCGAATTTAAAAGTTATTTAGATGAGATTCTTACAAATATACTTAAGAATAGAAGTCAAATTAATAATGATTTAGTATTGGAACTTTTAAATGTTTATAAAGTAATTGGTCATGAATCTGATTTATTATCTATAGTTAAGAAGAAATAGTAGATAAAAAAAATATACGCAGCCTTAAGTAAATTTCAGCACCAACCAAATGACGACAATTCAATTTTTTCTCTTTTGATAGAAATAAAAATTTCAATATATGTAAACATAATTAAACTACAATAAATATAAATAACTAAATAAATAATCATAAATAATAATGGTTTTGGGTGGATTCTTTACTTCAAGACATGAATGGGAGAATGTTGATAAGAATCAATTACCAAGTGATATACCTGAAGTTGATGAAGTAGGTGCAACTTCAGCTCCATTATTAGCAGCATCATACTTTATTGGTGCTAAATGTAAACCATATAATGATGATTTTATGTTATGTAAAGATGAAAATAACGGAGGAACTTTAGAATGTTTAAAAGAAGGTAGAAGAGTTACAAGATGTGCAATTTCTGTATTAAAGGATATAAATAAGTATTGTTTTGATGAATTTAAATTACATTATGAATGTTTAGAACAAGAAAATCATAGAACTGGTCATTGTAGACCATCAGAAGGAGTATTAGGTAAATGTATTTTTAATAATTTGCAATTAGAAAAGAAAATTCCAGGGGTTGATAAACAAATTCATTTAAATCCAAATCCAATTTATCAAGGTACTTCAAAAGATAAGAAAATCACTGCTGAATTTTTAAAAGCAAGAGAATCTAAAGAAGTTGCTACTGCATCAAGCTAATTATCATAAAGAGTATATTAATGAATTATTCATTTTTCATACGAAAAAATTCACGATAATGTACAGACACATACATAAAAAAATATCACAAATACAGACATCAGACAGACATTATAACCCATTCATCATCCACCAACATTACCAAAAAAACAGGAGTAATAAGTAGTTTATTATTATTACCTAACTAGTTGCATTTCATTTCATAATAACTTTTTGACGTTTTAACTCGAGAAGGAGCAGAGATAAAGGTTATAAGTAAAAGTTATAAGCATCGTATCAGATGTACTTTTCTTTCTTTTGGTGCTTTGCTAAGATGATTCTATAGTTAATAGTTCACAAAGATCAGGCATTTATTTTTTAAATATACATAGTTAATTTTAGATTAACCAATTGGTTTTAGAAAGTATGTATATATACATTTGTAAAATTATAAAATTTTTCCTGTACATTGAGCAGCAGTATTTTTTTTTTATTTTTTTTTTTATTTTTTCATTTGAGTAAACACCACAAGATTTCATATATGAACTTTTTCATAACATCCACCCAATCAAAGAATTCAAGTAATCAATTTAGATTTTCCCATCCATATAAGAAATGTTTTCAACAGGGGGAAACACAGGAGGTGGATTGTTTGGTTCTGGAAATAATAATGCTGGTCCATTTGGTTCCAAACCAGTAGTTTCTGGATTTGGTACTAACAATAATACTACAAATGGTTCAGCAGTAAATTTTGCATCAACCACTAACAATCCTTCACCAGCTGGTGGATTATTTGGCCAAAGCAACAGTAACACCAGTGGTGGGCTATTTGGTAATACAAAATTTGGTGCTTCAACGCCCTTTGGTGGTGCTAACACTCAAAATCAAGGATTCGGTAGCAGTAATACTTCTGCTCCATTTGGGACTGCCAATAATACATCAAACACATCCACAGGGTTATTTGGATCAAACAATGCTAATGCTTCTGTATTTGGAAAACCTGCTACAACAACAACTCCTTCAGGATTATTTGGATCAAATCAAGCAAATAATACTAATGCTCCTACTTTAAATACTGGATTATTTGGTTCAAGTAATGCAACAGGAGGAAATGCCACCAACAGCTCAGCACCAAGTAGTGGATTATTTGGAAATAAACAAGCAAATACAGGTGCTGGTCTTTTTGGTTCTTCTAATACCAGTAATACTACAGGAGGATTATTTAGTAATAATAATTCCAATACTTCAGGTGGTCTCTTTGGCCAGATTAATGCGACTGGTATATCATCACAACATCAACAGCAACAACAGCAGCAGCAGCAACAGCAGCAGCAGCAACAGCAGCAGCAGCAACAGCAGCAGCAGCAACAGCAGCAGCAGCAACAGCCAACTAATTTATTTGGCAATAATACGACGAACAACTCACAGCCTTCATTTGGTTGGACTAATAATCAATCACAGAAGCCATTGTTTAATTCCAACATTAATACTTTAAATACCTCTAATACCAATTCCTTCAATTCAACAGGTCAAAGCAGTAATACTAATACATATACTCCGGCTATTACTGATCAATTTGCAAAAGTAAAGGAGCAATGGGATCCAGATTCTCCCAAATGCGTCCTTAAAACCCATGTTTATAACAAATTCAGCGACCAAGAGATTCAAATTTTATTAAACCAACAAAGACCAGTCAAAGAAAGCCCAGAAGATTGGGATAATGCCATGATTAAAAGACCGAGTGCTAATCATTATCCAATTAAGGTTACTTCATTCACCGATGTTGCTCAAAGAATAGAAACTCAATTAGATCATGTTGCAAAGTCAAGAATATTGTTGAAAAGTATAAATGAAAAGCAAGATGGTCTTTCTTCAAGACATGATTTAGAAAATACAACTAGAATATTAAGAGCCAAAGCAAGACATACGAAATTATCAAGAAGATTATTAAGATTAGCTACTGTGTTAGCCATTTTAAAATTAAAGGGATATCCTTTATTACCTGAAGAAGAAGAAATCTCCAAGCAATTTGAAGTGTTAACTTCTAAATTAAATGATCCCAATAGTCAGATTGGAAAATTGAACGATGTATTTGCTAGATTAGCTATATTAAAGGAAAGAGCAGAAGATTTGAACTATCAGTTTGAAACATCGCTTAATGTTTTAAATAATTTAAATTCGGAAGATAAAAAGGATAGCACAATTCCCGATCAAAAGAGTACTGATGAAATAGTGAAGAAATTATCGGAGGTATTACTAAAACAACAAATTGGATTGAATTATTTAAATGAAGTCTTAGAGAAAGACACAGAAACAGTAGATAATCTTTCCAGAAAGTAGATAAATAAAAAAAAAGAATTTATAGTCATAATGTACATTAGAAATAAAATTATTTAATATCATATTTAGTAGAAACCTTCAAAATGAGTCTCTGGTGAACGACTTCCCAATTCTTTAAAATTACTATTGCTCATCCACTTTCTCATATTTTCATAATCAACCTTAATAGACTCAAATTTATGAAACTTTTGGAAATTGTGTCTCATATTCATACGCAAGCTCTTTACATCAAGTAGCTCGCTCTCTGATCTATTTTCTATTCTGACAAATTGATCTGTAACTCGTGATGGGGAAAGTGAGTACCTTTTATCATATTTTAGTCCATCTTTGGTAAGACGATGCCTAAACGGTATCTCTGTTTCACCATTGAGAAATGCTTCATCATTTTCGATATAAGAATATCTCGGTATAGCAATTATGGTCGATAAACTATTAATAATATTTTGTTTCTGTTCTTTTAACTCTGCTATGGTCAAGTGAGACTCTAGCCTGTGGGTTTCAAATTTAGACTTGAAAAATACGGAAGATGGAGTAGGATTATACATAAGTTGAATGCTGGTCCCATATGTCACGAGATTTGATTCGTCTCTTGCAACTCTAAAAAGTTCAAGATTCCCTATCGTTCTGAAATTATTTAGTAGATGTGATACTTCTTTGGAATTGGTTGGTGCTGGAGATAATATGACATTAGCAAAAACATGATGGTCCATGTGTCTTGACATGCCCCATACAAGCGACCTGTATTTCATATTCTTTTAATCTTTTCTTAGCAAGGTACCATATATATTTGAGTATGTTAATCTAAAAGAAGACATAATTCATTAACTTTTGTGGTTGTAAAAAAATATAAGAAAAAAGAAAAACTTTTAATATAGATTGAACTTATCAATTCAAACAACCAATAAGCAATATATTATATGTCATTGAAATGGCCAATAAACATGATATAGCATCCAGAATAACAGAGAAGCTATCTACATACCTTAATAAGCCACTTAATGACAATTTAACAAAAAATTTAGTCACATATTACAAAAAGAACAGTTCAAGAGATGCATTCAGTACATATGTCAAATTACTAGGATTGAATGATCCTGAACACGTCAAAGATATATACAATCTAATAAATAATAATATCAACGTACTAGAGAAGTTTCTTGTCAGCAATAGCCCGAAAGAGTTGATCCCTTTGGTTAAACTGCAACAAAATAAAACTGTCAAATTACAATTATCTTTTGAAGATGAACCTGAAGCTGAAGTGAAACCACAATTAAAGCCAATCAAATTCAAGAAAGCATCCATCGTGAATTCAAATTCCAAGTCAAGACTTAACATTCACTTTAGCGATGAAGAAATAGATGACTTTGATGAACCAAAACAGCAGAAATTCAAATTCAAAAAGATAAAACTGGAAGATGCACGAAGACTAAAAGAAGAAGTTGATGGTAAAGTTGTCAAGTTACATACACTGGACAATAATACAAAAAAAGAAGTAAATATAGAACCATCAGTACCGACAACTAATTTTGAAAAGGGAATTAAAGTAAAGCAAGAAGAGGAAGATTTTGAATTTAATATGTTGAAAGAAGAAGATGAAAAACTTGATTTTAATATCGAGAATGATAGAGAGTGGTATATGTCAGAAGAATTTAGTGGAGCAACAAAAGAAGATTACGACGATATAGATTCGTATATACCTAAAAAATCAACTCCAAGACCTGAGCAGTCTGGTCATCCAAGAAATGAAACCGGTGGAAGAATTGATACAATTACTGGTGAATATATTGACTTTGATCATGATAGTTCTGATGGGCTTGATGATCTTTCTAGATTGGCATTAACAGCTACTAATTGTGTACCTCCATTTCTTGAAAACTCTAAAGAATACTTACAATTACTGATAGGAGGTGGTATGTCAATAACTAATATAGGTCCAACAGTAAACCCAGTCAAAGATTCTACATCTGAATTGGCAGTTTCTTCAAAGAAGGGCAGTTTTGTTGTTCAAGACAGAAAGACAAAAAGGGAAAGAGCTAAACAAGCACAGGAGAGAGCAGGTATCTCAGGAACTCGCATCGGTAATGCTCTTGGAGTTGAGGAGGAAGAAGAACTAGAAGTACAAAATAAAGACACCAATAAATCAAAAGTGGAGGATACTTTAACATTGGATGAATTCAGTAGGATTCAGTTACAAAGAAAGTCTTTACCAGCTTTTGCAGTTAAGAATGATTTAATTAGAACCATCAGTGAAAATCAGGTTACAATTGTTATAGGTGAAACTGGTTCTGGTAAAACAACTCAATTAACACAATTTCTTTATGACGAAGGGGTTGGATCTAGTTTAGCTAAGAATGGACAGAAGAGAATGATTGGATGTACGCAACCTCGTCGTATGGCTGCAATGTCGGTAGCTAAAAGAGTAAGCGAAGAAATGAATTGTATATTAGGAGAAGAAGTAGGATTTTCAATAAGATTTGAAGACAAAACAGATAATAATAAAACAATTATAAAGTATATGACGGATGGGGTTTTATTAAGAGAAATTTTGGTTGATCCTCTTTTGTCCAACTATTCTTGTATTATTATGGATGAAGCACACGAAAGATCTTTAAATACTGATATTTTATTAGGATTGTTTAAACAACTAATTCAAAAAAGGAAGGATCTAAAATTAATCGTAACCAGTGCCACTATGAATGCTGACAAGTTTACTTATTATTTTGGAGATGCTCCACAATTTACAATTCCAGGTAGAACGTTTCCCGTCGAAGTAATGTATAGTAAGCTGAGTTGTTCAGATTATGTTGAAGCTGCAGTAAAACAAATTTTGACAATACATTTACAGCAAGCTATTGATAGTGGAGATATTTTAGTATTTATGACTGGTCAAGAAGATATTGAAACGACTTGTGAATTATTACGAGAAAAGCTAGATATGTTAGAAGATCCTCCACCTTTGGAAATTCTTCCGATTTATTCGACATTGCCGCAAGATTTACAGAAGAAAATATTTAATAAATCGAAACTGAGGAGGAAAGTTGTTGTAGCTACAAATATTGCTGAAACTTCATTAACTGTGGATGGAATCAGATATGTCATAGATACTGGTTTAGTTAAATTAAAAGTTTATAATCCAAAATTAGGAATGGATACTTTACAAATTGTTCCAATATCCTTAGCAAATGCTAATCAAAGAAGTGGTAGAGCTGGAAGAACAAGTTCAGGTATAACCTATAGATTATACACTGAGAATGCAACCAATGAAAGTAGGATGTATATACAACCAATTCCTGAAATTCAAAGAACAAATTTAAGTAATGTTATGTTGCTACTAAAATCTTTAAATATTGAAGATATTAATTCATTTCCATTTTTAGATCCACCGCCTAAAGATTTATTAAATTGTTCCTTGTATGATTTGTGGTCACTTGATGCCCTTAATAATTTCGGAGAATTAACAGATTTAGGGAAATTGATGATACAATTTCCTATTGAACCAACATTATCAAAATTAATTATTAAATCAATCGAATATCAATGCAGTGAAGAAATATTAATTATAGTTTCAATGTTATCGGTCCCAAATGTTTTTCTTAGACCAAAAGAAAGAATTAAAGAAAGTGACGCTGCAAGGGAAAAGTTTATTATTAATGAATCTGATCATTTAACATTATTAAATATATTTAATCAATGGGAAATCAATTTACATAAATTTAGAAATAACTATTCAAAAATTAATCAATGGTGTAATAAAAACTTCTTACAATTAAAATCATTATTAAGAGCCAAAGATATTAAGAACCAATTGACTTTAATTTTTAAGAAGAATAGACTACCAATTAAGAAAAGCAATGATGATACTACTATTAGAAAGTGCTTATGTTCTTCATATTATCAACAACTGGCCAAATTGACCAAAGTAAATGTTAATGGCCAGCTAGAATTTATTAATTTAAGACACAGTTATATGAAAATGTATTTACATCCTACTAGTTCCTTAATAAGTAACAGTAGTTTAAGTACTTCGTATGTAATTTACCATGAATTAATTTTGACTAGTAAGGAGTACATGAATTTTGTAACTTGCGTTGATCCAAAGTGGTTATTGGAATTTGGATATAAATTCTTTGATGTTTTGGATACTAAAAGTAAGTCGAAATTAAAAAGTCAATTCGATTTTAATTATATTGACAAAAACCACTTTCAAAGTATGTTGGAGTTGGATTTGAAGAAATATAAAGAGAACCAAGAAGAAAAAATATTAAAGAAGAAGTATAACCAAAATTCTACAAATAATAAAATAGAATTTAAAAAACGTAGGATGGCATTCTAATTAAGTTTCTAACAAAAAAAAAAAGAAAAAGAAAATAAAAAAGGGTACATAATCCTAGTATGGAAAATGGATGCAAAATATATATACTATATACACATTTAAAATAGATTTTAATGAAGGATTATATTATCAATCAACCTAGCATGACCAACACCATCTGCTTTTGGCGCTACGACAGCCAAAGAAATCAAAGCACCTACACCAGGTTCAACAAATTCTATTTCATCCAACGAGTCTGGATGATTGATGGAGACATACTCTATTTTAAATTTTGGGTTTGAATTTAAGATATTATTAATTTGTTTTAAGATTTCCTTCGATGGGACTTTAGAATTTTTAGATTCATAATACGATTCACCAGCTTTTAAAGCTTGAAGTATAATACTTGCTTCTTGTTTAATTTGGGGTGATAAATATTGATTTCTTGAAGACATGGCTAAACCATTTGATTCTCGTAAAGTTGGCATTATTTGAACATTAGTATCTATTAATAAATCTTTAACTAGGTTCTTTATAACAACACATTGTTGAGCATCCTTTTGACCAAAATAAATATTGGTTGGTTGAACAACATTCAAAAATTTTGTTATTATTGTGGCTACTCCTCTAAAAAATTGAGGTCTTGTAACTCCTTCTAATTGCTCAGAACTTCCCTTTACAAAAACAAAGGCTCCACGTTGTTTATTTATTTCTAAATTAATTCCGGAAGGATACATTTCTGAAACTTTTGGTATAAATATAGCATCAACTTGTTTTAAACTTTGTGCAAATCTAGTTGATAATAAGGATAAATCGGTATCTAAGGTTCTGGGATATGAATCCAAGTCTTCATGTGGAGCAAACTGAGATGGATTAACAAATATAGATACTACTGTCTTGTCATTATCATTTAAAGATTGTGAAACCAATGAACAATGACCATCATGTAAAGCTCCCATAGTAGGAATAAAACCTACAGTTTCACGATTTAACAAGCATTGAAGCCTCCATTGCCTTACTTGTTGTATACTTCGCAACACCTTTATAGAATTAGTTATAGTCATGGGTTTGATAGATAATTTGCAATTATCAATTCAAAAAGATGGGGTTGAAAATTTTTTATTTTGATGATCAAAAAGAAAAAAACAATTATTATAAAGATCTAACACCCTGCATATAAACGTACATTGACGCTACCATGTCTAAGTAGGTTTTTTCCAGTTAAACTCCGGAGTCCAGAATTTAATTTTGTGTAACTTCAATTTTGAAGTTATATCCGATGATTAACATATCCATGGATTCATATTCATATGAAAATTTCCCTCGGTAATATTATTATTTTTTTTTTTTTTTTTTTTTTTAAAGAAACCTATCGTATCATAAGGAAGTTTAATGAGGGGACAATGTAAATCATTTAATGTTTTTATATATATATATATATATAAATATATATAAATAATTGCATTGATTTAATTCTTATTAATATTTTTTCATTATAGTAACTAAGAAGTACAGTATATCCAATAGAAATATGTCATTTACAGTCGAGAAGAAAACAATCAACGCTTATTACCCCAGACACGTCGGAAGTACTGTTTTGGCCGACGATAGATTATCATTAGTTTACAATAAATTCAAAACCAAAGTTGAAATCCCAAAAGATGCAGTTAGATTCAATCTTATATTTGCTCATGGTACTGGTATGAATAAATCCATTTGGACTTTTATTATCAGACATTTATACCAAGTATCTCAACAATCTAATGGTAAATGGTATTTAGATTCTTGTATTGCTTTTGATAATGTTAGTCATGGTGATTCTGCATTAGCAAATGCAGGTAAACTAGGTTGGATTTATAGATGGGATGAAGGTGGTAAAGATTTACTAAAAATTTTAAATTATGAAAATGAAACTACTGATGATTTTAAAAACAATTTAACTTCAAGAAATATAGCTGTGGGACATTCATTAGGTGGTCATGCAGTTGTTTTAGCCGGTTATTATGATCCTAATATCTTAGATTCCGTTATTCCAATTGAAGCTGTTTTATATAGTGATCCAAATTCAACGCAAAGATTCCTTAAATTATTCAAAAAGATTTCAGCTTTACTTATAGATACTTTTGATTCAGAAGATGATGTAAATGAATTCTTTAAAGTATTTTCCTTTTATAAAAAAATTCATCCTGAAATTTTAAAAGATTTTATGGATGATGAAATAATAACAGTTATTGAAGATGGTGAAAAGAAATATAAAACCAAATCTTCAAAGGAAGCTCAAATGACAACTTATATAAGTTCTGCTATAAGTGTTCCACACCAGATGAAAATCTTACCATTAATGAGATTACCAGTTTGTCATGTTGTTGGAGCAAATGGTAATTGGAATCCACCTCAATCAATTCCATGGATCAGAGAGAATATCCCTAAAGAATTTTTAAGTGCTACTTACGATATTCCAAAGGGTGAACATTTAGTTCATGCTGAACAACCATTTGATGTAATTAATTTACTTGAAGAATTTATTCTTAAACGTAAGAATGATTTTGAAATCGAAAAACCTCAAGATTATGCCGAAGTTAAATATGGTACAGATAGAAAGAAATTAACAGCTATTGAATATGAATTTTTATTAGCAGGAAAGATTGATAAAGTTTCAGGGTTTAGAGGTGATTTCAACACTAAATTGTAAAAGATTTTAGTTTTGCAGCTGATTATGCATATGACTTTTGCAGAAGTTTCTTTTTTTTTGACTAGAAATTATATACAGGAGTTTGTTAATCTCATCTGAAATTTTTTTTTTTATTATTTATTTATTATATATAGCATTTAGATTGAAATATACTTTAGAATTTTTCTTTATAATTTACATTAAAGATAAGGGTTCAATAATGTCAAGCCCAAGAGAATTAGTTCTTTCCTATATATTTGACTACGTATCAAGAGACCCTTCTTTAGCGAAGGTTCTGAAAGCTTTAGAAAAAGTTATTGCTGATGAATCAATTGAATTAGTTAATGTTGAAAAAGATTTAGAACAATTTATAAAAGAAGAAAAGGAAAGCAATGACGATAAAAATGAAGACTCATCGGATAACTCCAGTTCTGATGATTCAGATTCGTCAAGTTCATCAGACTCAGATTCAGATTCAGATTCGTCAAGTTCATCAGACTCAGATTCAGATTCAGAATCCGAAGATGAAGTAAAAGAAGAAGAAGAAGTAGAGCACAGAACAGAAGCAAAAGGTCAAGAGGTTAGTGACTCCTCAAGTTCATCAGATTCTGACTCAGACTCAGACTTAGACTCAAGTTCAGACTCAGACTCAAGTTCAGACGACTCAAGTTCAGACGACTCTAGTTCAGACGACTCGGAGTCAGATGAAGAGGATAAGAATATCCCAGACTCAAAAGAGGAAGAAAATAAAGATGCAGATAGTGATAATTCAAATTCAGATTCAGGTTCCAGTTCTTCTGACTCAGATTCAGATTCAGACTCAAGCTCAGGCTCAGATTCAGATTCAGATTCAAGCTCAAGCTCAAGTTCAAGTTCAAGTTCAAGTTCTAGCTCTGATTCTTCAGATTCAGACTCCGACTCCGACTCCGATTCAGACTCATCTGATGATGAAAAAGCCAGTCAAAGCAGTCAAGCGAATAAGAGAGAAAGAGATAGCGACGTAGAAGAAGAACACACTATCAAGAAAGCTAAATCAGATTCTTCTCAAACTGAATCAATATCATCAAGTCCAACATCCCCCGACCTTGAATCAGGAGATTTAGAATCACAGTTGGAAGCTGGCAAAAGAAAGCATTTTTCGAGAATAGATAGATCAAAAATTTCATTTGAACATGATGTATTACAAGATAATACTTATAAAGGTGCTGCTGGATCATGGGGTGAAATAGCCAATCAAAAATTAACCCAGGTCAGAGGTAAAGACTTTACAAAAAATAAAAATAAAATGAAAAGAGGCTCTTATAAGGGGGGTTCAATTACTTTTGCTACCGGCTCGTACAAATTTACTGATTAGAGAAAAGAAATAAAAAGCTATAAAGATGTCTTGTTATCTTTATTCTGTATATTAGAATACTTATAAATATGTCCCATTAATAGACTTAGTATTGCATATATTAATAAATATAAATGTACGCACGACCTATTATTTTTTTTTATTAGGAAATTCAAAAGCATAAAAGTAATTAATCATCCGTTTCCTTAAGAAATTAATTGATTCTTCATTCCAATATTATATTTCTAATATTGTTATAAAATTATGTCGTCCAGAAGATCAGGAGAAATAAATTATGCTGAATTGGATAATGGAAATTATTCCGATTACTCATTTGAGGAAGATGAGGATGATAATTTAGACTCGAGGAAGAAAGATGATGATGTTTCTTATGGGGGTAACAAGAGGAAGTTAACCAAGACTCCCAATACTCAGTCACGTAAAAAGGCTAAAGATGCAGTTAATGCCATTACTTCAGAACTTCCTGATACACCTATTTCTGATGACGAATTATTAGAATTGACTCCGGACATTCCAAGTGATTATGTACCTGATGCGGTATCAAAAGCCTTTGGCAAAGCAGATTTCTCGTATTTAAAACTAAAACCTGATCATTTTTCAAGACCTTTATGGATTTCTCCAAATGATGGTAGAATAATATTAGAATCATTTTCTCCCTTAGCCGAACAAGCTCAAGATTTTTTAATTACAATAGCTGAGCCAGCTTCAAGACCATCTCATATCCATGAATATAAAATAACTGCATATTCATTATATGCAGCAGTATCTGTTGGATTAGAAACTGAAGATATAATACTGGTCCTAAATCGTCTATCCAAAGTTCCCGTAGCTGAATCGATTATAAGCTTCATCAGACAAGCTACAATTTCATATGGTAAAGTAAAGTTGGTTTTGAAACATAATAGATATTTCATAGAAAGTACCCAAGCTGATATTTTACAAATACTATTAAAAGATCCCATTATAGGTGCATTACGAGTATTGTCATCTGAAAATACAGTTACCAGTAATGGATTAGTTCAATCATCAGCTCCAAAACAAGGTGATTTGGTAATTCCGGGAACTAAGAAGAAGGATGCTGATGAAATTAAAAGCAAAACTGAAGACATTTTTGCCTCAGTTGTAGGAAATAAAGACGATGAAGAAGATGATGATTTAGACACTGTTCATTCATTTGAAATTGCAAATGAGTCAGTTGAAATTGTGAAGAAAAGATGTCAAGAAATCGAATATCCTGTTCTAGAAGAATATGATTTCCGTAATGATGCTACAAATGCAGATTTAGAAATTGATTTAAAGCCATCAACGCAGATTAGGCCATATCAAGAAAAGTCCTTGTCTAAAATGTTTGGTAATGGGCGTGCAAGATCAGGAATCATTGTTCTTCCATGTGGTGCCGGTAAAACGTTAGTTGGTATCACAGCAGCGTGCACTATCAGAAAATCGGTAATTGTATTGTGCACATCATCAGTATCAGTTATGCAATGGAGACAACAATTCTTACAGTGGTGTACAATCCAACCCGAAAATGTGGCAGTATTCACTTCTGATAACAAGGAAATGTTTACAACAGATTCTGGGTTAGTTGTTTCAACATATTCAATGGTAGCAAATCGTCAAAAGAGATCTCATGATTCACAGAAGGTTATGGATTTCTTGACTTCAAGAGAATGGGGTTTTATTATTTTGGATGAGGTTCATGTTGTACCGGCCGCCATGTTTAGAAGAGTGGTCACAACAATCGCTGCACATGCTAAATTGGGTCTTACAGCAACTTTAGTCCGTGAAGATGACAAAATTGATGATTTAAATGTTTTGATTGGACCAAAATTGTATGAAGCTAACTGGATGGACCTTGCTCAAAAGGGTCATATAGCAAATGTTCAATGTGCAGAGGTTTGGTGTCCCATGACTTCTGAATTTTATCAAGAATACTTGAAAGAAACAGCCAGAAAGAAAATGTTGTTGTATATTATGAATCCAACTAAATTTCAAGCATGTCAATATTTAATTCATTATCATGAAAAGAGAGGAGATAAGATAATTGTATTCAGTGATAATGTTTATGCTTTACAGGAGTATGCTCTTAAGTTGAACAAACCATTTATTTTTGGTTCGACACCTCAGCTGGAAAGAATGAAAATTTTACAAAACTTTCAACATAATGACGCGGTCAATACTATCTTTTTATCAAAAGTTGGTGATACTTCTATTGATTTACCTGAAGCAACATGCTTGATTCAAATTTCTTCTCATTATGGTTCTAGAAGACAAGAAGCTCAGAGGTTGGGTCGTATTTTGAGAGCAAAAAGACGTAATGATGAAGGTTTCAATGCCTTTTTCTATTCTTTAGTTTCGAAGGATACTCAAGAAATGTATTACTCCACTAAAAGACAAGCATTCCTTGTGGATCAAGGTTATGCTTTTAAAGTCATTACACATTTAAGCGGTATGGAGCAATTAGATAATTTAGCATATTCTACCGCAAGAGAAAGAAGAGAATTATTACAGCAAGTTTTATTAAGAAATGAGGATGAAGCGAATTTGGAAGTAGGCGATGATATCGACACTAATTTCATTTCTAGCTCCAAGAGAATGAAATTAGAAAACAATGCGGCTAGAACTGCAGGTTCTTTAGCTGGATTAGCAGGTGGTGAAGATATGGCATATGTCGAATATGGCAAGAATAAGAACAAAGAATTAAAGGAGCATAATCCAATAATTCAAAAGTTGTATTTCAAAAAGAATACAGTTAAAAATTAGAGAGCTGGAACTATACAGCTATATATTGGGATATTAATATAAATTTTGGAAAATTGAAATAGGTTCATTATAATGTATTAAAAATTAATTTGTATGTAAATACACTCTATTAAAGTAATCAACATAAAAGCAAGAAGAGAAATGTCCCGAAATTAGCTGGTAACAAAATCACCGAATTCATCATCGCTATCTTTATCATATGTATCGTACAAAACAGCCTTACTTTCGATCCTCCCTCTAGTATAATCTAGAGGAAATAAGGTGTCATCAGGAGACTCTGAGACTGATAGATTTGCCAGTCTACTTTGTATATCTAGTAACTTCAATTCATAAAAGTACTGATCTTCAACGCTTCTAAATCTCCTTTTGTAGAGACTCAAGCTATCACTAAAGCCAAGAGTTTCACTGCTATCATTAAATTTCAATCCTAAAGCAACTTGAAGTAATATTCCCTTATCATTAAAGAAACTATCGGAATTAGCCGACGTGCCTTTAAAAGGCTGATATCCAGAATCCGGTAACTGCGATATGATTTTATAATATTTTGGAGATTCTTTAGACATCTGTATGGTTTCTTGTCCATTGTTTGCTATTAAATAATAATCATCTCTATCTTCTACTTCACTATGTTGCAAAGGTGAAGGATTATACCAAACTTCAGCCCACAATTCTTCCCTCTTAACTGCAGTTAGGCTGCCCACACCTGACGGTATTATTACTTCATTAAATAGTTCCAATTTAGCTCTTAGACATTTATATGGCTTTTGTGGCCCAATATTTACTTCTTCATTTGAAGCTTGATTAGATAAAGAAAATGAACCTCCCCATGTTAATGTATCAGTAGAGTGAATTCGTGAACCAGGAAATGTAGAAAACAAATCAACATCATCTTGTATAACCTCCTGTTCTATTAATCTTAAATTCCCTTTCCAAATAACATTCGATTCGGTTAGGTTCCATTTTGCTATACTTAATTCTCCAGGGGGAATTCTAAACACTGATACATTTCTTGCTTCAAATAAAGTCGTAGATATTATATTAGATTTATATTGCATCACTCACATGTGTCTTAATTATTGAAGCAGATGCTGGATTAATCAATCAATGTATACTTTAACTAAACCTCATTTAAATTTTAAAAGATAATCCTTAGTCTTAAGGTTACTTTTTTGGGATCAAGCGGTCACGACATGTAGTCGTGTGCATTTACCAAAAAATATTTTTGGATTTTGAATTTTTTTTTTTTTTTTCATTCTTCAACAGGTAGACAACTTTGTATTTTAAACATATACTTATACATATCTATTACTACTAATATTCATCATGCTAAGAAACCTCGTTACCAAGAATTTGGGAATTTCAGGAGCATTCCCTGCTTTCAATTATATTTCAAAACCAATCACCAGCACTCGTTTTAATTCAAACTTTGGTCAATCAAGTAAAGGTCCAACTAAAGAAAAAAAGGTAAGTCAACCAACCAGCACTATAAGCGATATAAACGATTTATTAAATAGCTCATTAGAACACACAGATTTCAATATTTTCAGTTCCAAGTCGAGTCAATACGGATCTCTTGATTTAGTACCTAAACCAAGAGATACAGCCAAAAAGATTAAGATATTTGGCCCAATTGCTGGTAGAACAGTAGATGTACAACACAATTCATTAGGTAGAGCTTTAACGCAAGTCCGTAGAATAGGTACAGAGAATAGAATAAGGTATTTCCAAAGAGTGCAAGAAAGATATATTCGTCCAGCTAAATACAGAAAGCAACAGAAAAGAGAATGGTGGAGAAGAAAGTTCTTCGATGGATTCAAAGACTTGATGTCTGAAGTTAATGATGCCAGAAGAAGAGGTTATTAGCTGCATTAATTGCTCCGGCGTTAACGGATTGTACAAATATTAGTATATGTATTTCTTATGTTATAGTAGTTCATATTGAAGATTGTTAATACTTTAAGTTAGGCATTAACAATTGACAATCTATCTCCTTGTAAATATTCATTCTATAAAATATCAATCAATATACTTTTTATATAAAAAGTAGTAAAAAAAAATTGTTTGTTATCTAAGATTTCCCTTCCGCAGATTTTCTTTGTAGCGCATCTGTTCACGATTAGATATCGAAACCATTGCACGCTACAAATAGTTAATGATATAAAAGTATTGAATTCAAACCTTAAATAATATAGAGAATTAGTACCAAAATACTGATTTATAGAGTTTCAGATCATCAAAACCAAGTTTCAATTGGTGGTAATACGCGGATCATTATTGAACTAAACGTGGTGAAGAAAGATTGAATCATGAGTAAACATTCAGACTCAACGACCCAGCGTGGAGGGATACCAGCAATTACCGGAGAAATTGATTACTCAAGAGCACTTCATGTATTTCCAGATCAACTAAAGCCATTCCGAGGCAGTATTTTAGCATACGGAGCTTCATTTTTATCAACCTTTGTTGGGTTCCCATTAGATACAATTAAAACCCGAGTGCAAACGCACAAGCATTTCACAAGCTACTTCGATTGCGTGAAGAAAACATACGTGCATGAAGGGTTTCGGGGATTCTTCAGAGGGATTTGGGCCCCATTAGTATCAACTTCATTTTCTAAGTCACTTAGCGTTTCATTATTCACAGCAGTGAAGCCATATACTTATGATGCCATGTATCTGGAGGGGTCTCCTACATTACATCCCTTCCTTCGTAATATACCCGTGTGCTTTATTTCAGGAACTCTAGCTGGGGGTGGTGTTTCTTTATTTGCTTGTCCATTTGAATTTACTAAAATTTATGCTCAATTAGAGAAATTGGTCCATAACAAATCTATAGTTCAATTACCAAGCAATTTATCAGCAAGTCATCAAGAATTAGTCAATACATCTACTTTAAGTATCGTTAAGCAAATTATTAAACACGAAGGAATTGGTGGATTGTACTCCGGATTCAAATATCACTTTCTCCGGGACTCATTATCCTCTGGGTTCTATTACTCAGTTTATGAGTCTATGAAGTGGGCGATGAATAATTTGATTAATAAAGATCCGACAAAATCATCTCAAATTTCCATTCTCTTAGCAGGCGGTCTTTCGGGAGTTTTATCATGGGTTTTCATCTTCCCTGTCGATACAACCAAATCTTTGATCCAGAAGGATGTTGTAACTGATATATTACGCAGAGAACAAGGATTGCCAAGGTTACCTCCAAAGAAAAGAAAGCTACAGAAGATTGAACGGAGATTATATAGAGGACTTGGTATTTCAGTATCTCGTTCTTTCCTTGTAAATATGGTATTTTTCAGTGCCTATGAATTTTCAATGGCATATATTGCATAAATTTGACTTACAAGATTTAACTCCTTTGCATTATTTACATTGTATTTGTATTTTAAACGTTAATTTATAGATTTTCAATATAGCAAATTATATAACATCATTATTTTCTTCTTCTAGGTCTACCTCTTGAAGCCATCTCTTCATTTTCAGTTGTTGGAGCATCGGAAGCTTCTGTGGTAACCACATTCTGACGATTCTGAAGTCTACTACTTCTTCTTTTTGGCAAATGGCTAATTTTTTCATCTTCAGATGATATTATTTCTCTCAACGATCTTTTTAATGGCGACTTTGATCTCGTCCTTAAAGCGGGATGATCATCAAGTTCATTCAATTTCAAATTAACTGAAGATTTCCTAGAAGTTGCCCCTAGAGTATCTTCTTGTGCTTGGTCTTGCAAGGCAATTTTTGGTTTCCGACCTCTCGTCTTTGAAACATTTAAGGTGCTAGTAAGAGTACGCCTTGATGACTTTTTGGGAGATGTGACAACATGTTTAACTTTTTTGGAAGAACTATCGATCTCACTGGACTCTTCAGATCCAAAAGCGTGACCATTTCTTAATGATCTCCTTGGCTCAAGCGTAAAATCTGCTATATCTAAACCCAAGATCTTTTTCTGCTTGGTTGGACGATGATATTCCGGAACTGCTTTTGGAATCTCTGAATGCTCATGTTGCTTAGGGGTGAGTTTCTTATCATCATTGTTCAACTTGAAAAGCTCTGGATCTATGAGCTCATCATCAATAGCTTTAATATCAGCAACTAAAATTTCTTCAAAATTTTGTCTTTCGCCAGTTTCTTTGTTCATTTCAGGAATTTCTCCAGATTCGGCCTTCGTGTCATGGAATGAAAAGTGAGTACTTTTCGAGGCTTCATCCAATATTGATTCTTCAAGTACTTCCCCACTCAGCAATTGATCTCCAATACTTTCAGCGATTTGGTCTCGTTTAATCTCTTCAAATTCACCATCTTGTAAATACGATCCTTCCTTTACAGTCAGCTCAAAGCTTTCGGATACAACTTCGGTTACAACTTTAACTTCATCCTCTTCCAACACTTTAGAATTTTCTTCAGCTTGAGTTTCTTCAATATTTTTACTCCACGCTTCAAATTTCAATAGCTCGTTAGCTGAATCATTCACTTCTACTTGAGCTTTGACATCAATGGAGTCGTCACTAATAATGCTTGTTGCGGTGGCTTCATTCTCGACAGGATATGTCTCGTGATCTTCATACCCATCATCAATCTCGGATTTGATCATATCTTGAGTGGCTTCACCTTCATTTTTGTCACTCTCCTTGGTAGTATTTTCATCAAGTATTTCAACAGCTTCTCTATTATTATCTTCGACATCACCGACATCAATCTGAGTATCACTCTTTACTTCATATTCGACAGACAACTTCTCATTACCGTCCGCTTTATAGATATTAGCATCTTCAAGAATCTCTTCAACTGAGGCTTCATCATCCAGCACAGCCGAAAATTCATCATGAATTTCTTGCAATGTTGGCTTTTCGACTTTATCTTCTGAACTAAAGGATCTTAACCAAGAAGCAGGATTTAAGATTCTTCGTATTCTCTTAATATTAAACTTTTCAGCATCATCTTCAAACGATCTTTTCTTATCACTCTTCGTGTCATAGACTTTATTATAATCATCAGTATTAATATTTGCTTCTTCGCCGACAGCCGATTTGATGATGACTTCTACTTCTGGAGTAGAGTCGATTGACACTGGCAATTCAACAGAGGCTGGAATTATAGCATGCTGGTTCACTTCTTCAACTGTAAAATCTTCTTCAAAAACATCACCATCAGAAAGCGGGCTTTCTGGTAAGATAATTTCAGAAGCTTCTAAAGCCTCCTTTTCATCATCTTCGCCTTCAATTATATCGACAACCCTTTCATTATTTTCCGAGTCTGTGCTAAGTTTGTGGTCGGTGAATAACTGTTCAGATGGTTCTTTCACAAATGAAGGACGTAATACTGAGTCAGACTCAAAGGTTGTCAAGTTGCTATATTCACAAACAATAGCGTCTTCTAATTCTTCAGGCTCTTCAACAGTTATTTCAATACCTTCAAACTCGTTCCTTACATCAGCATCATTAATTTCGCTTTTAAATTCCTCTTGAAGGCCGTCTTCTGTCTCTATAGCATTAATTTCAGGAGATTCTTCTAGTACTATAGGCTCCTTAAAGTTAGGAACATTGCTCTGTACACCAGCTTCAGAATATATCTGCCAATTAACATCTGCTTCACTTTCTAGCTTGTCTGTCACCTCGTCCTTAGTCTTGCCATATTCACCATCCAGCGAAGCAATCGCTTCTTTCTTTAAAGCTTCATTATTTGGAGAATTTTCCAACACGATATCTTGAATTACTTCAGATGATTCCTCTTCTTCAATATGAGTGGACTCTTGAATAGAGCTGTCAAAGGCTTCATTTTGATCCAATACGCTTTCTAATTCAGGAACCTCAATATTAGTCTTATCTGGAATTGTTGAATCGAACGTAGTTTCTAACTGTGGGGCGTTAACGTCCAGAAAAGAATGATTACCTATTTCTGCGGAATTTAAAATTTCGCTATTAACCCCAAAGACCGCTTCGATATGTTCATTGTCTTGTTCTTTAATGGCTGATGGACTATTTTTAGTAACATCAAATACTGCATTTATCGTATCTTCTATTATACTATTCAAATTTGGAATTTCAATAACTTCACTGTGCTCTTGACCGGCATCTCTTGGATGTGCATCGTTTTCTTCTTCATCATTAGAATGGACCAATTTTATTTCTCCTTCAACGTTGCGATCAATGGTGTCTTTTTCTTGTCTATGCACAATTTGCTGGACAGATTTTTCGTCATCATAATTTCCAATTGGACGAGTTTCTTCATTGGCAGAGTCTTCAACTATTACTTCAACTGAATCATCAGAATCGCCATCATTGATGCTACCTTCTGCTTCTTCTTGATCTTCCTGTCCACTTTCTTCTTCGTCGTCTTCATCTCCTTCCTCCGGTTTGTCATCACTCAGGTCATGAACAGCCGCTATATCGTCGTGTTGAAATTCTTCAGAGTGATTATCCAAAGCCGATTTAGTTTCTTCGGTAGTAATCTTCTTGTGGACTACCGCAGGCAATAAAAGGTTAGCTGATACTTCCAAATTATCGCCAATTTCTAAGACTTTTTCATCATCAACTTCTTCATCGACAGCATTATTTAACAGGACTCCTTCTTTGTGTGACCATTCTTCTACTTCACCGATAGACTCCACAGAAGCATTTCTTGATGACTTCATATGTAATTCTTCTTCAAGATCAACCACCGAATTAAGCCTAACATTGAATTTTTTCTCGGTTTCTCTTAATTTCACTAGCACCACCTTGGGATCTTCTTCGCTGACCGTTCTGAAAATTGGTACTCCAAGCCCTTGGTTGTCCTCATCATCCGAAGAAGACACCGATACACTTTCAGGAGCATGCTCTTTATTATCAGAATCTTGATAGTGGCTCTGGACTGTTGGTAATGGTGATCGTGGCAGTAGCTCTATTTTAGATGATATCACCACTTGCTTATGGTTTAATTCTGGTTCATGATCAAATTCCGATCTAGAAGAATGTGATAATTTCCTTTCATGTTGGAACTGAACCTTTAAGTTCTCGCTTTCACTTTCTTGATCTGCCAACGATCCTTCAGAAATGTTTTCATCATTAATCCGCTCTTCTATCACTTCAATATTATCTTTATCAAATTCATGAGCATAAAAGGGAGTTGGGATAGCAGCAAGTTCGTCGTCCGCGCATTCATCAGCAATTTTAATGTTCACGCTAGTTAAGTTATCTGTAAGCTCTCCGTCTGCAACATAACCAGATGCAAAATTGCGAATCATTTCAGAGTCTTTGGAAGCAACATTCTGACTCTGATTGAGTACAGCTTCAGCCAAATTTAATAAATCCTGATGTTCAAAAAAATTATTTGATGGATCATAAGGCTGTTGCTCGTGTTGACTAATGTGCAACTCGCTATCATCTTCTACTTCACTTTCAACCTCACTTTCCTCCTCTTCATTTTCATCTTCGTCATCATTGCTATCATCAACTTCCTCTTCATCGGTGGTATCAAGAAGTATTACTTCGTCTTCTACGCTGTCTTGAGATTTATGTGTACCTTCCATATCTTGGGCCCTTTCCTCCGCCTCTTCCTCTTCATCCTCCTCATCTTCTTCTTCATCCTCTTCCTCACTTGTTTCTCGATTATAACCCGCGTGAGATGTTGTAAAAATATTCAGCTCAGCTTCTTCATCGTTGATAGTATTATCCACACTGGAAACCTCTTCTTCTTCCTCATTAACTGCATGATACAGAAGTCTGCTCTCATCATGTTGGTATAAATTTTCTCTCTTAGATTCATATAAATTGCTTAGCCTCGGTATCCCATTATGAATCAGATATGCAACATTGGGTGCTTGAAAATTAGTATGAGATATTTGGTATTCGGAATGTTTTTGATGAAGAGACTCTTCTTCTTCTTCTTCTTCTTCTTCTTCTTCTTCTTCTTCTTCTGCTTCTTCTGATTCTTCTTCATCTTCTTCAGCCCCTTCTTCCGCTTCTTCTTCGTCATCGTCATATTCATAGTCATATTGATTTTGGTCTGGGTCATGATATTGTGTAATTGAATTATTAGATTGGTAAGTATTATTCATCATACTAGGTTTCTGAGGTCTTGAAATACCAGAATACTGATTGTAATTTAATTGATAGAAATTATGAGCAGATTGCGGCTCTTCTTGATTTTCTTCTTCTTCTTCATTTTCAGTAGATAGTATTTCTATCACATCCTCATCTTCTTCTTGAATGTGACGATTGGGCTGTTTATAAATTTCTAGTTTTTTTTTTGCCAGCGAGACTTCTTCATTTGCAACTTTGTCTTGCTCTTTTTTTTCTCCTTCCTCTTCTCCTTCCTGCTCTTCGTCTTCATCTTCATCTTCGTCCTCGTACTCATTTTCGTATTCATCATTATGTTCATGAACATCATCATCATTTAAAATAACTTGCTCCTCTTGATGAAATCCTAAATTATGAAATGGGTCATACTCAGGTTCAGATACCCCTTTGCCTTCGTTTTCTTTTTGCTCCTCTTCAATTTCAATCAATTCTTCTTCTAATTCTTCCAATTCACGTTCTTCTTCTTCGATTTCTTCTTCTTCTTCTTCATCTATTTCTGGCTCTTCTTCAATACTTTCTTCTCCTTGATCTTCTTCCAGCCTATTCAACATTTCTTCCAACTTATTGAAATTATCGTCATAAATCTTATTCCGATACTTTTCTCTTAATTTTGATTCTTCATCTTCTTTTAATTTAGTTTGATATAAATTTTCACTTTGTAAAGTCTGATAACTTAATAAATCTTTAAATCTTGAATCAATATCATCAATCCATTTTACCAAATCATCGCTTCCTTTTTTAATGATATCTTTGTTGGTGTTGACCAATTGCTTGGAATCTAAATTATTATTAGATGGACCACTTTCTTCTTGACTATTATCTTTGGTGGTGATAGCAGTAGTTGACTTTTTGAATAACTTATAGAACGATGGGTATTCGCTATAACTCATTGTTTAAATTTAGCTTTGATATTACTTTTTTGATTTAATTTAATTAATTATATCAAAGAATTTAATTTAATTTAATTTAAATTAGCAATCGTATTTATATGGTTTAGATTTTATAGTAACACTATTTATGTAATTAACTGACTATAAAACAATATCCTGCATATACACCAATGGGATCACATGACAAAAATGGTGTGATTTTTCTTATGATTACACATTTTCTTCTAAATCATTCTTATCTGGTTTAAACCATTCTTCCTTTAATGTCTTCCAACATTGCTTTGCTAGTTCAACAGCTACAGCTTCCGAAGTATTTGATTTTCCTTCAATATAAACTTTTAGTTTTGGTTCTGTACCTGAGCCACGACAAGTAAACCGAACTTGATCTTCACTTGAAGGTGAGTTAAGAACTGCAGTTATCATTTGTGACGTTGGATCGGTAGGCAATACAGGTCTGTTATCAGAAGTAGTTGAATCATATCCGACAGTCAAATCTCTCCAACTTTTAACTTCATATTTTCCAATGTGTTTTGGGAAAGGTAATGGCAGAAATGAATTTCTTATGTATTCAAATATCTCTTTAGTCTTACCCAAATCCTTAAGTTTATAATATCCATTACATTCTTTAAACCAACCATATTTAATATAACCTTCTTCTAATTTCTTCTCTATATCGCTTTCACCGCTTGAGAACCACTTATTATATAGTTGCAAAAATATTATAGCACTGGAAATTCCATCTTTATCATTAACCACATTAAACATAAATCCAATGGCTTCTTCGTAACCAAATGGTACATAAAACCCTTCCTTCTTTAAATCAATGGCTTTATTCCCTATCCATTTAAATCCAGTCAATGTATCCTGGAAATGAAAATTATGCTTTTCAGCCATTGATTTTATAATTTGTGATGAAACTGTCGAATTTAGTAAATAAGTATTCTCAAACGAAGAATTATTAGGTATAACCTCTTCGACAAGGTATAATGCAAATAAGAAGCCTATCTCATTGCCTGTTAGTTGCCTCCATTTAGAAGATTTGGTTCTAAAAGCAGCACTAAATCGATCTGCGTCTGGGTCACTAGCAATAACCAATGGATAGTTCAATTGTTCGGCAGTTTTTATAGCTAAATCCAAGGCTCCCTTTTCTTCAGGATTCGGGAATTTAACAGTAGTGAATGAAGGATCAGGATATGCCTGCTCTTTGACAACTTGATATTTTGAATTCTCATAATGTTTTATAATTTTTTCAAAAATTTCTAAACCCACTCCATGCATTGGAGTATAAACAAATTCGAAACTCAATTTGGATTGGTTTATTAATAGAGCCTTAACTGAGTTGACATATTTTTCTTGAATTTCACTTTTATAACTTGCTAATAAACCTTTACTTATACCAATTGAAAAATTTCCAGTTACATCCCAAACATTTTCGTCTGTCCAAGGATTCAAATTCTTCTCAATGCTATCAGCTATTCCCTTGTCTATTGGGGGAATAATGTGACATCCATTTCCATAATATACTTTATAACCATTATCTTTTGCAGGATTGTGAGACGCGGTTACCATGACACCAGCTGATGCCTTGAAAGTATCAATTGCAAATGGAACTAATGGTGTATGAACATAACCACGTTCACTTTCTGAATCATTCGTATAAGGAGATTCAGAGAGCTTTAAAGATTCTGAGGATAGGTTTTCAATAGATCCTAAATAATAAACTTTAATGCCCTTTGAAAGTGCAACACTAGCAGTGATTTCTGCATACCTTTGAGAATTAAAACGATGATCATAACCTATAACTATAGATAACTCTTCATCATCCTTTCTATCAATTAGGAATTGTACTAATCCTTGAGATGCCTGCAATATAGTTACATCATTCATATGAGCGAACCCTGATTGCATTGATGATCTTAAACCAGCAGTTCCAAAGGAAATACGATTGGACAATTTTTCATCAAGAGTTTTATAATCTTCATTTAGTTGTAAACTCTTAATTTCTTCCCTTGAAATAGGATTTGTATCGATCTTAATCCATTCATCAACTAATTTGTCAATTTTATTTCTTAATTCTAAAGTTATTGTCATTATTATTCTTATTATTATTATTATTACTACTATTAATTCTGGGGTGAAAAAGAAAAATAAAATTTTCAGTCTCACATTTTATACACTAACTATACAATAACTCAAATTCTATTATAGATGATTTATCAGTTAATACAAAAAACTTGACCACATTTTCATTTTTAAAGTCTTCGTCATTGAAATCACTAATTAATTGAATTTGTTTAATATTACCTTGTTCATCATTTAATAAAAATTCTGAAACATTATTTGACCAAGACTTTGTCTTTTTAATATATCTATGAAGTTGTATCTTATTTTCTTTATTATATGAGATTATTAGCGAAGAAGATGGATCAATTATAAAACCAGCCAATTCTTCGCCCTCTATCTTATGGGTGATTGTCCCCTTTCTTAAATCAATAATTTCTATGATACTTGAATCATCGTCTTGAGATGAAGCTATTAACCAATACCCATTCAAAGCAAATTTAAGATTAGTAACTACTTTAAGTCCAACATCGATATCAGAAATTATTTCACCATCTATCAAATTGATAATTTTTACTTTACCTTGATCATTACCAATACTGAAAAGTGCACCATCAACATGGATATCACCAGAAGTAATTGTACCTTCTAATTTCTTCGATGAATATAATAATGATTGTTCAGGAGTTTTTTCGCTATCTCCTAATGACCAAGTATTATCCTTTCCTAATGTGATATAAAGATTTTTTAACAAAGGATGTACTAAAATTTGAAAAATGTTTGATTCATGGTTATTTTTAATGACTTTTTTATTGTTATCAAGGACTAACTTATTTTTATAAGCTAATATTGGTTGCTGTTCATTCTCTAAAGATATAAGATTAATTGAAGTGATTGAACTTTTAATAGGTGTATATTTTAAAATTTGCTCTTCTGGGACTTTAAAATTATATTTCGATAATGTGCCACTGGAACTACCAATAAATAAATCCTTTGTAATTGATTGAAAATAAATTGATGAAATGTTTTTAAATGGATATTTATAAGAATCCTTATAACCAACTGAAATAGTTTGATCTGGCTTGATTGTAAGTGAAGGTCTTTGAGATTTATGTAATTTGAAAAGTTCTTCTCTTGCATTGTTTATTTCTTCTGTTGGTATATCATTTGATGGTTGAAGTTTAACTGTACCATTATTGCCATGTCCATTTATATCCACAGGTTCACCTTTACCAATAGATATGGCCAACTCTTGAAGAGCTGCCTTTGCTTCGTCTCTTTCTCTTATGGCATTAGCAGCTACTCTAACGGCAGCATCATGATGATAGAGAGCAGCACTTAGCTCTTCTCTTGCTTTATAAAGTTGTTTACGAAGTGTAAATACTTCCAAAGCTAATGAATCCCATTCATTTTGAAAAGTAGAAAGTAGTGAAGGTATGGTTGTAGCCCCGGGTAATTTTGGCGGTATAATGTTTGAAACGGTAGATTTAATTGGTACTAAATCTTCTTGCGTTAACGGTTCATCATTAATCGGATCTGTACCACTTGTTGATATATAATTTAGTATATGCTTCCTTTCAAATATTGCACCACTCTTGGTAGATACTACTGGATCAGTAGTGACTTCTCCTGAAATTGAACATAACATTGTTTATAATATTTTATTGTGTATATATTATAATTGTATTTCAATTATTATTCTAATACTTTAAAAAAATATCAAAAACACAGAGAAAAATTTCGTGCGTGTTCTACTCAAATTTATTATATTGCAAAAATTAAAAATTATGTTTATATTGTTTTTACCAGAAAACAAATTACCTTATACCTAATTAATTAAATGATAGAAAGAAATACCTAAAGTACTATACAAAAAGACTAGAAATATATATACCGAAAGAAGAAGTAAAATCACATGTTGACAACTTAGTAGTCATCAAATTCTTTATGTTCATAAGCAATTTGTGGTTCGACTGCTCTATATCTTCTACGACCTGTGCCGAACAAACCACAACAATGACCTAATAAGTTAAATATAACCACTAATAAAGCGGCCACTACTGCAGACCAAAGGAAAGCATAGAAATTAATAGATAAAAATGCTTTAACTCCAAAATCATCAGAATTACTATTTACTTGTTTTCTGACATAATAATAAGTACCAGTTGTTAACCCTGCTGCCACAATCGAAATCACAAATATAATTGATTCAAATGTGAAATTTAAGAAAGAAAGACAACAACTATCAGGAGAGAAGCAACAACCAAATAATTGAATTATAATTGAAAGGAAAGCTAATATTGAAACAGTTAAAATTAAACCAAATGAAGCTTTTGTTAAGCCATTAAGTAACTTTATCTGACTCTTTAAATTGCCTGGTAAGTTTAAAGTATCCCAATTAAGATTTTGTAATAAAGTTTGTAAAGCACTTGTTGCAACATCATTAAGTATAGGAGAGACAAATGGACTTGCACCTTGAATCGTATTATTTAATTTATTACCAATTTCAGTTTTAAATATTTCTAAAGGATCGAAAGTGAATCCAGCCTTTGGATGAGAACACCAAGTGTAATTGACATTATCATTATCAAAAGGCTTTAAAACTTTACCTAAAGATCCACTAGCATATGATTCTTCCTTTAAAACATAACCTTTACAATAACCCCAATAACCAATTTGATAAACATCAGCAAGCCCCAATTCTGAATATGTGAAACTATCAGCAATATTATTTATTGTTGATTCAACCAGTTGTAATATAGCATCAGCTGTATTAAAAGCCACTGAAATATCTGAAGTTATTGAAGCAATTTCTGATCCGATATCTCTTTTAGTAAGATCTTGAGATGAAATAATAGCAGTTAAATTAGCTTGAGTTAAATGAAAATTTAATAAGTAGGTACTTGTTAAATATGATTTATTAGCATAAGATCCAACTAATGCAAATACTGATAGTATAGCGCAAGCAAGTGAGAAAATTATGAGTACAAATCTGAATATTTTGAACATTATATGGAATAGTTTATAGTATATGATGAAATACAAGAAAAGATGATTGTATATTCATTATAATTGAGATTAAGAAGGATATTTATATAATAAAATCATATGAAATTTTTGATTTAAAGGGCTGGTTACTGCGACCAAATCAGGGAGTTTTTGAATGATGGCTGGCTTAAAAGGGTAATTTTTTTTTAGGGTTGATTCAAAAAAAAAAATTTGATTTAAGGAACACATCACTACCTGATCTCTTATCATTAGCCGAATCAAATAATATTGAACCAGCATCATCATCATCGTAATCATCATCGTCAACATCTTACAAGAAATATCTTGGTTAAAATAAAACAATTTAACATATATATATATACTATATTGTATTATTAATACATATTATACACAAGTAATGAATTAAAGTACAAAATTATGTTTAAAAAAACTATATGCAAATATTATGAAGGGCTCCAAATTTCTAATCTTCTAAATCATCAAATCCATCAAGTAATTCCTTTTCAAGTTCATCAAGATCCTCTTCTGATGAAATAATTTTATCAATTTTTTGTTTCTTAAATGAAGTATTATCTCCATTGGTATGTTCATCTTGAGACTCTTGAGATTCTTCTTCTTCTTCACCATCGTCGTCACCAACATCAAATTGCCTCTTCTTAGTGGTATTATAAAGATTCTGTATAAAGCTTGGCTCTGCGGATTCTTTTCCATTCTCTTTATCCTCATCTTCATCACCTTCGTCACCTTCATCAATATCTTCATTATCTCCATTTTTATATATATCTAAATCTTCATCGTCATCTTCTTCTTCTTCATCATCATCATCACTAATATCAGCCAAAAAATCTTCAACTTCTTGATTAGCATCTTCAAGATCATATTCTTCAATTGATCCAATTGATTCAAATCGCGGTCTTTCTGATTTATTTAATTGACTCTCTTTTAACCGTGCTAATCCAATTTGATATTTTTCTAAATCACGATCATTAACTATCCATTGCTTTTCATCATCTTTTGAAATCAAATAATCCTTTTCATCAACTTTTTTCCATGAGCTTAAACAATCGAATAGCCAATCAGGATTGACAATTTTAACATTTGGTAATATTTTATTAGCAACTCTTGCTTTAAATGTTAGCCCTTGACCTATAACAGGATCTCTACTTACGACATGAGTAATTTCCGGAAATACTTCATCAACAACATTAACTCCAAATTGTTTACACCAAATAACAATATCAGCTAATTCTTTTTTAATACCTAATGGAATTATTCCTGAAAATAATATTGTTATACCTTGTAAGCATGAACTTTTCATAGCTGGAATGATTTTTGTTAAAGTTGGTTTAATTTCAGCCTTTTCATCAAATATTTGATAATATTCACTATGAATATTAGCTAATACTTTCTTTAATGATGATAATTCAGTATCATCATCTAATAATAAATTATCTTCTTCGTCATCATCTTCTTCTTCTTCTTCGCCTGATGAACCATCGGGTGAACTAGTTCTTGAATGGACATCATGATCATGATGATGCATTTTTTCTAAATTATGTTGTAATTTAGCTAATGGTCTATCTTGTTGCTGTTGTTCAATAGATTGACTTCTTGTTAATGATTGTTCAATTAATAAACTTGTATTACCTTCTCCACCACCTAATTCAAGCATACGATCAACTGGTGATGCAATAATTTCTTCATCTTCTTCATTCATGAGTTTAGGTTCACCTTCTACAAATATTTTATCTTCAATTTCTTCTTCTTGTTGAGCCTCTAATCTTGCAATTGATTTTCTTTTTTTAGTTGGACCAGTTAATTGACCGCTTTTCTTAGGTAAAAAACTTGAATTAATATCTCCAATACCAACGAAAAAATCATACGGTACAACTTTAATTAAATTACTTTCCCACTGCCATACATCACCTCTATCATCAATTATTGCAACCATTGATTGATCAACTGGAAATAATCTTTTTAAATTTTTATGAGTTAATGAGCCACTCTCATCTCTACTTAGAATTCTATCACCAAAGTATTTTCCTAATGGATCTATAATTTTGGCAATTGCTAATGCATAATTTCTTGTTGCCATTGTGTAAATGTGTAATTCATAAAGTTTTGCAACGTCTTCTAAAAATTCACTTAATCCAGGTCTAACCTTAACATAATACCAACATCTACTTGGTGCTGGCTTTGGACCTGTCCAACCAGGAGGTACTAAAGGTTCTTCTTCTAATACAAAAGTTTTAACATCTTTAACAGCAGGATAATTGGGATTTGTTGGATCTTGCTGCCATTCACCAACAGTTGGATCAACAGTTGCATGAATAACTGTTTGATCAAGATCAACCACTAATATTAATTTTTGTTCTTTTGTTAATCGATCGGCAGAATTTTGTTCAATTTTTGCTGCTTCATCAAGACTTATTTTTAAACCAGCATTATCATAAGACATTGATATTGTTGCTCTATCTTCAAAAGTATAACCAGAATAATCCTTTTCATCTTCAATTGATTTACCGCATAATGCACATAAACCACCATACTGAACGGTATGTGTACAAGGTTCTTTTATAAAACATAATTCAATACCACTATGGGGTATTTCTTCTTGAACCGAAATATTTATCAGTTGAATTTCACCTTCAATTGGACTTTCAAAAGTACCAATCATTTCAACTCTAATCTTAGGAGGTATCTCAGCTTTTGAATTAGGATCATCTTGATAATCCCAATATTTATATTTAAAAATTGCTTTATGCTTTTGAATAATTTCTCCAACAGTACACAAAATAGAAGTTACAGTAACTGGGAATGGAACTGATTGAGGTAAAGTTATAGGAGTCAGCTCCGACATAGCACTTTTTTTATTAATGTATTCTTGAAATCCTTCAATTGGAAGTTTAATTCTATTGTATTATAACTTGAATATATTGAGCAATAAATATTTAATTAACTATAAGTAATATTAGATAAGACGGGTGTAAATTTTTGTTTTTGTTTTCGGTTTTGAGGTGGAGTTATTTTTTTTATGATGATTATTTTTCTGATTTTTTAACTATACACAATTTAAGTTTTTTTTTATGTATGGGAGTCATGTGATTTCAAAATTAGTAGAATGAAATATCTTAATTAACAGTTTTAACTTACTTAAAATCTTTACTATACAAGAATTATGATATGAATAATCAATTGTTACCATTATTAGGTGATAGTCATTGTCATTTAGATGTTGGATGTACTGATAATGATATCAATCAATTGGCAAAATTATTGAACACTAACTTTTTAAATAATCGTAAACATTATTTTCATATAATGACAACTAATCATATAGATATTCAATTATTAGATCAATTACTAGATCTATTAAAGTATAATATTATTGTGCCATACTTTGGTATACATCCGTGGTATTCTCATTTATTCACTGATAAAGAGAGAGTTATTAATGATAATAATGATCAGGATGATTTTAAGAAAAATCATTATGAATCAATTCTAACCCCAATACCAAATTCAGATTTATTAGATATATTACCAGATCCAATTAATATAGGTGATCATATAGAATTTATAAAAAAATTGATTAAGAAATATGGCAATAAATATAATTATGGTATTGGAGAAATTGGATTAGATAAATTATTTCGAATACCAATTAATGGATTTTATGGTAATCAATTACAATCCAATGATGGTGATATAAAATTATCAAATTGTAAAGTTAATTTAGATCATCAATTATTAATATTTGAAAAACAATTGGAATTAGCTAATAAATTAAAAAAACAAATATCAATTCATTGTGTTAAAGCTCATGGTTTATTATTTGATACAATTCCTAAATATAAAAATATATCAAATATTTTATTACATTCATGGAGTGGATCAATTGATCAAGGTATTAGATGGATAAATTATTATAAAAAATCAAATCAAAATTTATATTTTTCATTTTCAAATTGGATTAATGGATCTGAAAATAAACAACTTCAATTAATTGGTTTATTAAAGCGTTTAAATAATAATCAAATTTTAATTGAAACTGATATTTCAATTGATAAATATTTATTAAGAGATATTAATGATTCTACAGAATATTTTCAACATCTTATAGATATATTCAATAAAATTTGTATTATTAAAGAATGGACTCCAGAAAATTCATGTCAATTAATATTTGAAAATTTAAATAATTCAATTAAATAATATTCTTTATATTTATAATCTTGATTTAATAATATCAACAAATTCTGGTTTTAAAGAAGCACCACCAACTAAAAATCCATCAACATCTACTTTATCTTTAAAATCTGGAGCATTTTTACCATTAACTGATCCACCATATAAAATTCTAACTTTTTCAGCTTGTTCGGCACCAATAGTTTTGGTTAAATGTTCTCTAATTTCTTTATGAGTGTCTTGAGCATCTTCAGCAGTAGCTGCTAATCCGGTACCAATTGCCCAAACTGGTTCATAAGCAACAACAATATTTGACCAATCTTTAACAATGGCAGAAACTGCATCTAATTGTCTGGCAACAACCTTTAAAGTAATACCACCTTTTCTTTCTTCTAAAGTTTCACCAACACATAAAATAACGGATACACCTGAATCTAAAGCAAATTTAGTCTTTTCAGCAATAAATTCATCAGTTTCTTTAATGATGGTTCTTCTTTCAGAATGACCAGTTAAAGTCCATTTAACATCTAAATCTTTTAATTGTTGAGGAGAAATTTCACCAGTATAAGCACCAGAAGCCTTGTTGAAAACATTTTGAGCAGATATTTCAACGGTTTTTTGTTTATTAATAGCAGCTGCTAAGGCTAAATATGGAGCTGGTGGAGCAATTACAACTTCAACATTTGATGGTAATTCAGCTTTATTTAAATTATCAATGATTGAAGTAAGGGATTCTTTGGTACCATTCATTTTGAAGTTACCACCGACGAAGAATTGACGAGCCATTGCTAGTTAGTTAATATTATTTAATTAGTGTATTATTAATTAATTGATTGAATTAATTGATTAATAAAGGAAGAAAGAAAGAAAGAAAGAAATAAAGAAATAATACAGAAAATGAATTAATTGCTCTTTATAATTTTTTTTAATGGGTTGTGGTTCGTTCACTCCATCAGTTGATGAAAATAAAATTAAAATTAAGTATATACAGTAAAAATAAAATATACATTAAATTTTTTTATGTAAAGGATCATGATCTTCCGAGGGGAATATTTAAATTTTTCTTTTTTCCCGGGGTGAACTTTTTAATAAAATTATTTAGGGAGAAAATTTATAAATTTTAGGGAGAAAGAAAGAATTTTTACTATTATAAAATTTAGGGAGGAAATATTTTGAGAAAGAAGAAGAAGAGGAAGAAGGATTCATCAGTAGTAGCACTTAGCTTACACGTTGTTTATAAAAATTGCAAAAAAAGATATTTGTAATGTACATTGAATATATAATTTATTATTATTTTACTTATTTAATTTTATTAAATTTTATTATACTTTGGTAAGATCCTCAACACTATTACCAACACTTTGATTATCTAATTTAAATCTTGATACACATTTAGCAGCATATTCTCCATAACCATTTTTTGATTGAATTTTTTCATAAGTTTCTTGAATTTGTCGATTTTTTTCTCGAATTGATCTTATTGCATCTCTTTGAGCCTGTATAATACTTTGAATATCTAAATCTTCAGGATGATCTAATTTATTTTTTGAATTAAAACATACTTCATCTCCAACTTCTTTTGAAACTTCTTCATCAATTTCATCATCAGGTAAATCATCCCAAGTTAATAATCTTGTTTTTAAATTAAATTTTGAATTTTCATCTCGTTTCATAATTAAATATTGACAATGAGGTATATTTTTTAATGATTCAAATTCTTCATAAGTCCATCTAAACCATTTCATTAAAAATACTCTAGCCCAAATACCATGAGTTACTAATACTAAAATATTAGGAAAATCATCTTGTTGAAATTGTCTAAATAATGTCTCATTAAAACTTGCTATTCTATCATAAACATCTGCTGCACTTTCGCCGTGAGGAATTCTGTAAAAGAAATGACCATAATGAGCTCTCTCTTCCCAAATTTCTTCCATTTCATCAGGTGTACTTTGAAAATTTCCAAAATCTTGTTCTCTCATTCTTGGCTCTTCACGAACAACATATTCAACTCCTTTAACATCTTTTATACCTTCAACTATATTATTACAAGTTTGTCTTGCTCTTGAATATGGTGATGTGTAAAACATAATTGATCTTGCATTTTTTTTACCTTTTTCTTCACAGATATCTAATTTATTTAAAAATTCTTGTAATACTAAACCTGCAGAAGTTGCTTGATAATGACCAGTTGGAGTCAATACAACTTTATGATTTGGAGTAAATCTATTGACAGATTTATCGCAATTTCCTTCTGATTCTCCATGTCTTACTAATAATATATACTATAAATAAGTAAAATGTTAGTAAAGCTTGTTACCTATAATTAATAAATATATCAATAGAAAAATAAAATTAAAATCACATACTCTTGGTTTTGCCATGTTTTAACTTGTCACTATATGTATCTATATCTATAAAATGAATACATAAAGTATATATTATATTGTTTATTGTTTATTTTTAAAAAAGAAATATTGAAGTATTAATATTTAATTTCACACTGTGATAATTTTTAGCGGATATGTATAATGATGATGATGATAATGAACTGTGGGACACAAATAGAAAAATCACGTGTCTTCGCTTTAATGGAAAAAAAATTGGTCTAATTATTAGTATTAGTATTTATTATTAAAGTATTACTAAATCATAACTAAATAATCATAATTATAATAATAATAATTATAATAATAATAATCATCTTATTATTTTATATATTTGTTCTAATGACCTAAAATATGATTTATTCTATTTTTGACATATGGAGTTTACAGCATTTTTTAGATCATACAATTTATAATGAAATCTAAAATTTAAAACTAATAATTTGTTGTAATTTTATTTGTTATTTACATTAAACATATCTATAATATATGATTTGTAGTATGTATTTATTAACAAATTCATTATTATATATAAATATATATATTCTAGCCATATTATAATGAATTTTTTGAAATATAATTTATTTTGTGCGACCAACTTATACTAATATCAAAGCTATAGTTCCTAAAATCATCAATGAACCTAATTTACCTACGTTTAACATATTACCATTTGATTTCTTTTTTGCTGCTTCTTGTAATTTTAATCCATTTTTAGTTCCACAACTATAAATATTCTCAGCATCTTGTTGTGTTAAATTTTCATAGATTGAAAAAGTTGTTCCACATTCAAATGTTGGATAGGGATAATACATAGGGATGGTTTGAGTATACAACATATGTTTATTCAAAGATTATATATATATCAATCTAATTATTGCATCTTTATACAAGTTATCTTCTGTTTATACCTCTTAATCACACTATACTATCCATTGTTAACCAAGTTGATAAAATAGTTCCAGTTATTACTAAATAACCAAATTTTCCAATTTCTAACGAATTACTACCTGGTTTGATTGGTTTCTTTGTAAATCCTGAATAGATTCCGCAAAGATAAATCTGATCCATAGCTTCTTCTGTTAGATTGTTAAATATCCCTACACCTGCAGCACCACAATCAAAGGAAGGAAATGAAAATAAACTAGTAGTAGACATTGGTTTTACTATTTATTTTATATGATTTTAATCAACTAATCATTAAAATTAATAACTTTTCTGCCAAATAGGGACGAGGGGGAAGAAGTTTAGTTTTATATTTATTAAGTTCTACAAATATTCTTTTCTATTTTTCATGTCTTTAACCGACATTTTATCAAAGGCACTTTTTGTTAAGCTTAGAAATATGCCTACTTTACAAATAAGCTTTTTCTTAAGTTTCTTTTTCAAGACATTATACTATGATCGTCGGAGTAAATTTACACACTAAATGATTTCTTATATCTCAAAAACAAACGACTTTTAACCACGTTTATATTTGAGTCAAGTAATTTTTCTTTGGGTCAAACTGTATTTTTTTATTTGCAACCTTGTAGACTTTTTCTTTCAATTCAATTCTAATAGGAGATACAGCAGCAATTATGAACAAACCAACTAAGCCAAGAGACTCAAAATAATCTCGGAAGCAATATGAATAGGCAACATGTAATATACTTGCCGTTTCAAAATCATGGTAGGAATATCATTAAATTTAAAATCTCTATTATTTATTTGGAAAAAAGATTAATATTGTAGAAAATGAAAATTCAATCAGTGACCAAGCTTTCGAAATAGCACTTACTGCTTTGAAGTCAATAATGATTCCTGATTCAACGCTCCATGTGTAAGTGAAAGTCCACTATGGTGAATATGAACATGACACACCTAAACCACAATAGGTACCCAGCTGGACTCTCTGATACTGATCGTATTTCTACTGTGTATTCCCCATTCCTTTTTAGTAGAATTCGATAATGAGATGGTAATGTTGGCGATAACTGTAACCTTCAGCAAGAATCCTAAAAATACCTAATCTAATCATGAATACATAAAAAGTTTACAAATGACGAAAAAAATACCGTATAATGAAAATATCTAAAAATACATATATATGACTACGGGAGAAGTGGTAATAATCATATTTAATATAATAAATCTATTTAATTAATTTTCTAGTTTAGTTATTAACTAATTTTCTTTCAATAGCTAAACTTTTAGTTAATTCTTCTTCGCATTTCTTTAAAATATCATCAGCTAATGAATCAATTGCATTACTATGTAACATATTATTATATCTTGAAGGTTCATTTGGTAATTTAAATAATGATTTCCATTCTTCAGTATCTAATTCTGGTTCACCCTTTTTAGCTCTTTCTAAATTTTCCAATTTTCTTTGTTGTTTCCATTGAGAAATTTTTGAAATTTCTTTTTGTTGTTGTCTTTGATAATAATTAAAATTATTTTGATCATAATTATATGAATCGATTTGTCCATATAATGATTCTAATAATTGAGTTGTAACATTTTGATTTGATGATAAGTTTAAAATATCAAAATCTTCTTCAGTTTGTTTTAATGATGATAAATATAAATTAATTAAATTTTGATTATGAATATTAATTGTTAATTCATTAAATATATTTAAATATGATATTTTATTTGATTCTAAATCTTTTGATTTCCATTTTCCATCTAAATAAGCATTAATAAATCCTTCTGATAATCTTAAAGCTTTTAATTCAACTTCTTTACCAATTGATGTCATATTATGAATTAAAATAAATGAATTTTTATTAATCAATTGTTGTTGAGCTAATCCTTCAATTAATTGGGTGGTAATAAAATTCCCACTAATAGTTGATTGAAACCAACCTTGAAATTCAACTCCATAACCTAATTTTTTAAGACTTTCTAAAATTTCTTGTTGATATTTGGCTCCACTTCTTGATCTAAATGATCCACCTTCATATTGATCAGGGTATGGGAAAGGATAAACATGAGTTATATCTATTGAACCTTCATCGTCTTCGAATCCTAATAAGGTTCCTGAAAATAATGATGGATAATTTTCAGATGTATGTCTGATTAATGATAATAAAACTGATGATTCAACATTAATTGAAGTAGCAGTTGGTATCTGATATTTCTTACTATAAAAAGGTTAAATATTGTTAGTAAACTTGTTGGTCGAATCAAGGAATCACTTGAAGCAATATATTATGATGATTATACATACGTTTGCTTGGTTGACATGTTTTTATCTAGATCAATAATCCTTTTAATAATGGTGTTTCATCAAAGTTACAGCAAATTTTCATTAAAAATAAATTTTTTTTGTGAACTGAGCTTTGAAAAAAAAAAAAAAAAACTTCTTTCACTTATATAATTTATTATGTAATAAAACATTTCTTCTGACTCTTCAGAAAGAAAAAAAAATTTTAAAAACTTCTTTGACCAAATCTTTTATCAATTGGAAATTCTTCTTTTTAATAAAGATTAATCAATCGAATATATATATTATATAAGAGAACGGATATGGCTGAAGAAGATCAAGTAGCTCAAGTTACTGAACAAATTCAAAAGACTTATCTTGATGAAGTTACTGGTGAACAAGTCTCAAAAACAGAATTAAAGAGAAGACAAAAAGTTAGACAAATTGAAGCTAAGAAAGCAGCAAAAGTCAATACTGCAACTCCAAAAGTTCCAAAGAAGAATGATGAAGAACAAGATTTAACTCCAAATCAATACTTTGAAATCAGATCAGCAAAAATCAATGAATTAAGGGAAGCTAATAATGCTGATCCATCAGCATTAAATCCTTATCCTCATAAATTTCATGTATCCATTAAATTATCTGAAGTTATTGAAAAATATAGTTATTTAGCAAAAGGTGAAAGTTTAAAGGATGTTGAACTTTCTGTTTCTGGTAGAATCATGGTTAAAAGAGAAGCCGGTTCAAAATTGAAATTTTATGTATTAAAAGGTGATGGATCAGAAATTCAAATTATGGCGCAAGCTCAGGATGTTATAAATGAAGAAGCATATGAAAAAATGCATGAACATTTAAGAAGAGGTGATATAATTGGTGTTACTGGTTATCCAGGTAGAACTAATCCAAAGAAAGGTGGTGAAGGTGAATTATCAGTTTTTGCAACTTCAATTATTTTATTAACTCCATGTTTACATATGTTACCAACTGAACATTATGGTTTCAAGGATCAAGAAGCAAGATATAGAAAGAGATACTTGGATTTAATAATTAATGATTCAACTAAAAAGAGATTTCAAGTTAGATCAAAAATTATTACTTTCATTAGAAGATTTTTAGATTCAAGAGATTTTATTGAAGTTGAAACTCCAATTTTAAATGTTATTGCTGGTGGTGCAACCGCTAAACCATTTAAAACTCATCATAACGATTTAAACATGGAAATGTTTTTAAGAATTGCTCCAGAATTATTTTTAAAAGAATTAGTTGTTGGTGGTTTAGATAGAGTTTATGAAATCGGTAGACAATTTAGAAATGAAGGTATTGATATGACTCATAATCCTGAATTCACAACTTGCGAATTTTATCAAGCTTATGCTGATGTCTTTGATTTAATGGATATGACTGAATTATTATTTTCAGAAATGGTTAAAGAAATTACAGGAGATTATAAAGTTAAATATCATCCTGATGGTCCACAAGGTGAAGAATTAACTTTAGATTTTACCAGACCTTGGAAAAGAATTAATATGATTGAAGAATTAGAAAAAGTTTATAATGTTAAATTTCCAGCTGGTGATCAATTACATACTGCTGAAACTGGCAAATTTTTAAAACAAATTTTAATTGATAATAAATTAGACTGTTCCCCACCATTAACTAACGCAAGAATGTTAGATAAATTAGTTGGTGAATTAGAAGATGCTTCAATTAACCCAACCTTTATTTTTGGTCATCCTCAAATGATGTCACCATTAGCTAAAAAGGATAGAAATATTCCAGGATTATGTGAAAGATTTGAAGTTTTTGTTGCCACAAAAGAAATTTGTAATGCTTATACAGAATTGAATGATCCATTTGATCAAAGACAAAGATTTGAAGAACAAGCCAGACAAAAAGCTCAAGGTGATGATGAAGCTCAATTAGTTGATGAAGTCTTTTGTAATGCTTTAGAATATGGTTTACCACCTACTGCAGGTTGGGGTTGTGGTATTGATAGATTAGCCATGTTTTTAACTGATTCAAATACTATTAGAGAAGTTTTATTATTCCCAACTTTAAAACCTGAAGCTTTAATTAAAGAAGATTAGCTAAACTTTTGTTGTATTTAGAAACTTTTATTTTACATCTATACATATTATATTTACATTTATTGTTATTAGTATTGTCAATTAATTCTATCGCCTTATTAAATCACCTCTTCTTTTCATTTCCAATGCCTTTTTATAGGGTGGGGCAGTTGGCATTTGTATTGGTTGTAAACCAGTTGTTATAGTATTATCAAGCCTATACGTTGCATCTGAATCTCCATCATTTAAATCACCACATGCAATAAATTTAGCAATTTTTCTTTCTTCTATATCAGGTAAATCTAAATATTCTAAATTTAAACTTTTACCAATATTTGCATCTTCAAAAAATTCTTCAGTTGATTTATTTAATTCTAATTTTGGATTCCAACCTACTCGTGGTTTATACCCTAAACATACTATAAATGCTTCTAATGATGTACCTCTGGAAGATCTTGGTTTTGCACATATGACTTTTTCAAATAAATAACTTAATTGACTATATAATAAATCAATATCTCGACCACGAAATATTTTTGCAACAAATGTTCCACCAGGTTTCAAAATACATGTTGTTAATTGTAAAGCCGATAAGATTAATTGAGCTTGAATATATTCATCTAAATCATGTAAACCAGTAACATCGGGAGCACCATCACTACAAACAAAATCAGCTGGTTCACCACCAAAGATTTCCAAAATTTTTTGTAAAGTTTTTGGATGAGTTATATCAGCTTGAATAGTTGTAACACCATTTATTGGCGTCATTGGTTGTAAATCAACTGCCACTATTTTACAATCCTTTTGATTTTGATTAATTATTAATTCTTGACTTAAAACTTGAGACCATGAACCTGGGGCAGCACATAAATCAACTACTCGTTTAATACCCTTAAATAATTGAAATTCATCATTTAATTGTAATAATTTAAATGCTGACCGAGCTCTCCATCCTTGCTCCTTTGCTCTTCGATAATATATATCTCTCTTATCCTTACTTGATTTCCCCATTAACTTTTGGATTTCAATAATTAATGAAACTCATCAATTCAATTTCTTCATTAATAAAAAAAATTTCAACCTGTATAGAACTTTTTGTATTTTTTTTTTTTTTTTTTTTT